>JAVHNF010026062.1:0-21255 GCA_034783455.1 Micropsitta finschii | reverse complement strand
GTTCCTTCTCATGCTGTGTGTAACTGATGTGATCCACCCAATTTCTTTCCCATTTCAGGAAAGGTATAGGATTTATTCTGAAAATCTTGAGTCTCCTTTGGAATGGGAAGTATCCATATGGACCACAGACCTTCCCCACAGTGCTGATCTTTAGTTGCACTCGTGGTCACTGGATGGTCCAGTCAAGCTCTTGCCATTTAGATGCTTTCCAGAGCTATCTACTGTGATCGAGTACAGCTGAGGAAATGAAGTGGATATTCATTGAATCTTGTGGTAGCTTCTCCTGTTTCTCTTGCAGCGCAGCTAGGAATGGATTAAATAGTAGAATACCATAAGCTCTTGTACTTGTGGAAGTTAGATGCGCACTCTCTTTCAAATTTCGCCTTAGAAATGAAATTAAACTTGGAAGCTTTCAACAGAAAAGTTTCTTTGGGTTATATTAATGCACCAGCAGGAGTCACGTCCCATTAGGATGAAATAAAGCAGCTAAGGATAAATAAGCTTGTTGGGTTTCTCTGCAGTGCTCAAGACCTGATGGGCAGCATTAATTCTCCTAGATGTTGTTAGTCCTTATTATTACAGCGTGAGTGTGCTGAGCTGGGGTGTGTGGCTGCTCAGTCACCTCTTGCTCACGGATGTTTGCCTTCACAGCAGCAATACCTTCAGTGTGTTTTCATGCAATCACCCTGCGGCTTAAGTGTGACCCACCACCCAAACCCCTTATGCAACACGGTTGGCTTCAACAGCTCAGCTGAAAAGAGGAGGAAAAGAAAGATGGAAGGAAACTGCAGTCCTCACCCCAGTAGTAAACCAGTACTGCAGCTCCATGACCAAAGTGGTCACCTAGAGCTAGTTTTAGTCCTGTGAACTTGACTACTTCTCTCTGGATCTTTGGAAGTAGAAGTCCTCTAACAATGTAGTGTCCAGCAGGAAAAAAAAACAAAACCAACAAATGTCAGAGCTTGCTCCAAAAGGCAAGAACAGCTTTGTTGCTGGTTGTATAAAATTGCATGCACAGTATTTGTTATAAGTGTCTGTGCTCTTGGGAGAGTGGATGGATCAATCTGTGTGTGTTACAGTTTAGGTCATGTGACAAAAGCAAAATGACTGAGGACCTGAGTGAATAATAGCAAGTACCTCACCAGCACTGTTGTTGTTGCTCATTCCTAATTTTCCAAGAAAAGAAGGAAAAAAGAAACTCCCCAGTCCAAACCAGCAGTACCTAAAACTGGGATCTAACAAGAGATGATGGCAGTGAGAATCTTCCACTTTTCTCCCTGCATGAGTGTGCATATCCCTGTCATGCCACACTCTTCATGGCAATGCAAGGAGGGGTAATACAAGGCAGAGAGTACCCTGACACGTAGCTTGCAGGAAAAGGTTGGATTTGCTTAGATTCGGGTTGGAGGAAAAGTGTTTCAGTTTATGAATGCATACTCCACACTCTTGGTTGTCTGTTGATGGATTTCAGTGCTACTCTCATGGACTGGAATCCTCATTAGGGTAAGTATTCTGCAGGAGGAAACTTGGAATCAGTAAAGTCAGTTTTGAAGCATTGTTAGACTGTGACACAAGGCAGAGGTGGAGAGGATTTTGCTATGAATTGTGAGAGTCACTGTAGTGACTCCTGCAGGCTCTAGGAGTGGGGTTGGAAGGACCTGTAATAGGACAGGAATGTGTGTAAACTGAGTGACAAATTTAATGGTGACTACCTTGATTGAAACTAAGTGGTGGGAAATTCCTCTGTCGGCTGCAGGTACAAACTGTTCCTTGTTCCTGGGCCTGTAAAAACCCACTTCAGACTGAGCTTCTCCTCTTGAGTTGTTTCTGCAAAGTTGTTACAGACACAAGAAGTGCGTGCCTCTCTAGTGCGCTTACTGGAACTGCAGATGCAAGAGGGTGGTTGTGCTCTAAGCTGACAAGCTTTGCTCCTGAGTTAACTGAAAGGATAGCCCAAACCTCTTCAAGATAACTTACTTTTTTCACCAGAGATCCAGTGGTGCTGATTATGGCCTCTTCCCTACAAACACTCTCAAAAAAGGTCTATCTGAGTAATCATTCAGCCAGACCTGGTCACACCCTCAGTACTTGGCAGCTTTTGGTGTGGTTCTTTCCTGATAATACTCAACCCATGTCTCTTTAGCCTGACATGGCTGATAGCACTGCAAGCTGTGCAAGCTTGTCTTTGAGTTACACATCTGGGGTTCTGATGGAGGTGGTTTAATTAAAGGATCAGCCTTTTGAATTGCAGAGTAAATAACCAGTTCTGGGGATAGTTTGCCTGCAGAATAGCTCTGTCACATCACAGGGAAGTAATGATTGAGTGTTATTTTACTTCTATAGTTGTAGTTGCAGGCAAAGTCTGGCATGTGTAAGAAACAGATCACCATAAAACCCAGTCAAGCCACTTTCATTACCTGTTCTTAAGAAGTCAGCTCCTCAGTAATGCACAGTAACACAGACACCTTCCAGTCCACTGCCCCCCTCGCTTTTGAGAATAATGTGGGAGAAAAAAAAAAACCTAAAAATAACAAAAGAGACTGCATGTGAGTGGTTCCATTGCAGCCGTTTTAAATGCTCGGGTAGATTGGAAGTGGTGCTGGGGAAGGGGAACTCTGAGAGCACTGGAAATGAAACAACCCATTTAAGAAACACGATGCTGAATCACGGTGGGGTGTTTGCCTGCCATGTGAGATCTCTGTTAAGGGGTGGGAAGGACTCTGAGGTGGGGAAACTTGTAGGCTTTTATAAAATGGGTCTGTCTGTTTTCCGTGAGGCATTCCTGCTTGTATATAGCTTACTGAGTATCCAGGAGGACTTTGGGGCTGGCTGATGTGGATAGACTTCTTGTGAGGCCTGTGGAGTTTTTGCTTCCAAGCTTATCAACATACCTCTCCTACAAATAAAACTCAGGGCAGTTGGTGGAAATGGTAGGTTAAGTGTGTTGTGTCCTTGGGGCAACTTCAATCTTGTGTTAAGACTGGTAGAAATACCTTAATTATTAATTTTCTGTTCTAGCAGTCTAATGAAGCAGCTGTTTAGACACAGGAAACCCCTTTCAAGAGCCTGACTGATATTCCTGCTCTTGTGAGCTCTATTCCTGCAGTATTTTGCTTTGTGCTTCATCTCTGTGTGCTACAGTAGGGTCAGCGGTGTGTTTAGCAATGCTTTTGTTCAAACAGTTCCTGTTGCATAGGTTGGTGGACTTAGTACTTAGGTATGTCCCCTGCAAGGCCAGAGCATTGGTTTGGTGCTTCACCAAATAGCATAGGATAGATTAGGATAGATTAGCATTTGTTGGCCTTGTGAAAGAAGATTTGCTTGGGTCTTTTAAGCGCTGGGGGCAGAACTGAGTGAAAACAGGCAGCGGGGTCTTGTGAAGTGGGAGACTTCAAGACAAGTACAGCATATTTACATATACAAATACAGTATATTTGTATAGAGGAACAATATGTGGTGTGTTGTGTGTTTTCAGAAAACAGAATGAAAATATGAACTAGTTGTCCACTTTTGTAGTGGGATATGAAGATGTGATGTCTAATCAGGGCCCAAGGCAGTGGCCTAGGTGAGCATGTCACAGAGGTGCAGTGCATGTGGACAGCTCCGAGGCTACCAATCTGATCCTTGTTTTTCTTTTTCTTTTAGATGGAAAGAATGCCAATGGATCCAAACAGCGTTATAATCGTAAAAGAGAAACTTCCTATTCTAAAAATGAGAACTTTTCCAGTCAGTCCCGTCGCTCCAATTCACAGAAAAGCAAAGCTTTTAATAAGATGCCTCCTCAAAGGGGAGGTAATGGTGGAAGTGGCAAACTTTTTAGCTCTTCTAATGGTGGAAGACGAGATGAGGTGAGAATCATAATGCTGTGCCTCCAGGGCCTTCTTTCTTGGGACGAGAGGATCACTCTGACCTGCCTAGATAGGTCTGTGTTCAGCTTCTGGGCTGGAAAGGGAAAGAGTGATAAGAGGTGCTAACATCGTTGAGATGCCAGAGTGAGTGTGAGTAGAACAACTTGTCAACAACCAACAACAGAAGAGGAGTGCTCTCTGCTCTATTTGCAGTAAAAAAATGCCATCTGAGGAATGGGTGCCTAGATAGGCCATGTACATTACCTCCTGAAGCAGAGGTCCTTGATGAAAGTATCTAGTGATGCAACTTCTAGTTTTTAAGTTTGGTGTGGTCAGAATCATAGAATTGTTAAGGTTGGCAAAGACTTTTAAGAATGAGTCTGACCGATAACCCAGCACTGCCAAGGCCATCACTAAACCATGTCCCAAGTGCCACATCAACACGCCTTTTAAATACCTCCAGGGATGGTGACTCCACCACTTCCCTGGGCAGCCTGTCCCAAGGCTCGACAGCCCTTTTGGTGAAGAAATTTTTCGTCATCTCCAATCTGAACCTCCCCTTGTGTAACGTGGGGCTATTTCTTCTTGTCCTTATCACTTTTTATTTGGGAGAAGACACCAAGACCCACCTTGGTACAGCCTCCTTTAAGATAGCTGTAGAGAGCAATAAAGTCACCCTGATGATCTGCTCCATAACCTTCCCTGTCACTGAGGTCAGACTGACAGCCCCATAGTTCTCCTTCCTGCCCTTGTAGATGGCTGTCACATTTGCTACCCTCCAGTCAGCTGGGACCACCCTTGTCACTATGCTTCCCCCGCATGCAGTAAAGGGTTGAGATTCTCCTTAGCCCTCCTTTTCTTGGTAATATAGTTGCAGAAATTATTTTTATTCTTTTACAGCAGTAGCTGGATTAAGTTCTAGTTGGACTTTGGCCCTTCTAATTTTCTCCCTGCATAACTTCATGACATCCATGAGTTGCCTGCTCCTTCTTCCAAAGGCCATTTTGTCCCGAGTTTCAGCTCTCTGTTCAGCCAGGCTGGCTTGTCTTTTGGCATGTGGGGATGGCCTGCTCCTGTGCTTTTAATGTTTTCTTAAAGTCTCAGACCTTCTTGGACTCTTTGCCCTGCAGGACTGCTTCTAAAGCAATTGTCAGCCAGGCTTCTAAACAGAATCTGCCCTCTGGAGATTGATTGTGCCTGATCACTTCATTGTACAACTTTACATGTGATGGTGGTGTTTGGAGAGTAATTGTATTGGCCTGGGTGATGTCAGGATGGAGTAAATCCAGATTGAGGCTTTTATGCTGATATGGGTCTAAATACTGTATAGACTGTTCGTGGGTTTTCATTGAGACCTCTCTTTTTCCAGTTTTAGTGGATGAGCAGCTCTGCTCACCCGAATTGCTGACTCTGTCACAACTCACCTGCTGTCTGCTGAATTCTCATTCTTTTCTTCATTATGTGAAAACTAACCAAAACAGTCTGTGCAAATAGGGATCAGATTTGTATTACTGGCTGTCTAAAAGAATGTTGTCAGGATTTGAACAGCTGTCTTCTGTTAGTAACCTTGACTACTATGTTTTGCCAGCTTCTACTTGTCCTTACGTGGGTTGTTCTTACGCTTTCCTCCTTTTGATCAGTGTGGGGTAAGACCACTCAGCTCTGACTTTCAGGTTCTCATGTACTTCTAACGCTGCACTACTTGATTTGCAGAACTGGAATGGGAGCAGGTGAGTGAGTGGATGCTCTATACTCTGTCCATAATCACTGATGGGGCCTGGGTGTCAGCTTGTATTGATGCTTGTGCAGTAAATTCTAGCAAGTTCTAACAAATGCTGTTGTCTCTTAGGTAGCAGAGGCTCAGCGGGCAGAGTTCAGCCCTGCCCAATTCTCTGGTCCCAAGAAGATTAATCTGAACCACTTACTGAACTTCACTTTTGAACCCCGTGGCCAAGCAGGCCATTTTGATGGGAATGGACATGGCAACTGGGGGAAAAGGAACAAGTGGGGACATAAACCTTTCAACAAGGAGCTCTTCCTACAGGCCAAGTGAGTGGAAGACCAGCAGGGCTTTTAAATTTCTACAGAGGCACTGAGCTGTAAGGGATGATCAGCCAGGGAATTGTGTTTGACCTTCGTTACTTGTGCTGACTTTTCCAGGGTGAAGCTACCTCTCTGTAGTGTCCTTAGTGGTAACGACTATACTTGAAAGGGATAAAAGTACCTCAAAGTTGTCATCTTTACAGGGTATCTGGTGGAGTGAGTCCTTTAGATACAAAACAATTAGCCTTTGGCTCTAGTTTTCTAGCATCACTTGTGGAATATGACACTGTTAGGGAAGACCAGTGTAGACCTTAGAGAAGACAGCAGTTTTTTCCAAAGAATAGTGTGTTGAGATGGTTGGGGTAGCAGTTGCTGTCTGAAAGCTAATCTGAATCTGTAAGTCTGAGAAGCAATTGTTCATACAGGTCTTAGTTCTTAAACTGCTGATTATTTCACAGGCCCATAGGTATGTATTATAACCCAAATGATGACCAGTATCATAATCCAGCAGCAGAACAGCTTTTGACTGGAAGTACTGGTCACTTCCACGGGAATTTGAAGCGTAGTCAGGACTTCCTATATCAGATCATGTTAAAGATAAAACCAGCTATTTTCAGCATTGATGCTCCTCATTTTTCCCTGTTGTTTTGTGGCTGCTTGTAGTGAAGTCTGCAGGAATCCCAGTAGTTGTAGTTTTTGTGACCATATTTTTTCCACTTGTGGATTCCCGTTTTTCTTTTTTAATAGATCCTGGAAGGAGCTGGCTGTTTGTTACAGTTTCTGGAAAACCACTCTGTCCGGCTCATTCTGTAGTTAGTGTATGATGATGCTGTGTTTAACTGAAATTAGACACATCTGTATTCTGGAAATCTGGTTATGACTTGAACTCTTTCGGTTTTTGTTCATAGAAGTTACTGACTGTGCCCAGCAGTTTTCTGCTGGACAACAAAGAAGCTCAGAGAATCCTATAGGATAGTTCTCAAAGAATTCTTAGAAACAACTGAGTGGATCATCTGTCTCTTTGCCTTTCCCCAGCTGCCAGTTTGTTGTCTCTGAAGAACAGGACTACACAGTCCACTTTGCTGATCCAGATACCTTGGTCAACTGGGACTTTGTGGAGCAAGTGGTCAGTTGTGATGGGCTAGATTGTTTTTTATCTCCTTATTAAGAAGCTCAACCTGTCTTTAACTGCCTCTTTCTCTCTGTGATGTTACATAAAACTCAGCTGTTTTTGAGTTGAGGCCTCTTCTGTCACTCCCACAATACTGGGAAAGATCTGTCATGGAATACATTATGAAATACTTTCATGACAGGAAAAGAGAAGTGCTAAAATCTATTAGGAAAATTAGCAGCTTCTTCTTGCTTTCGCAGATGGGAGCTCATCAAAAATAGTATCTGACATTCTGTAGACAGAGTCCTTGTGATCGAGATATTAACAGAAAACTTGGGCATGAGTCCATGGAAGAGGACTAGAGTGTAGAATTTGGAAGAATTATTCTGTGATAGGTGGCCTGTCTTGCCTAGCAACAAAATGGAAAATCTCTTGGGAATTATGGTCAGAACTTTGGGTTGCCTCAAGTAGAAACTTACTAATCTGCCAAGTCTAGTCTTGGTGTATGGTGTAGGTGGGGAGGAGGCAGGAGACCTGACACTACAAGAGAACTGAAAAGTCTAGGTGCTCGCTTGGCAGTTATGTCTCTGCAGCATACAGATGCTAAAGCATCTGACTGAACTAACATGTTCACGGAAATAGGTAAGTTCAGTCTTGCAGTTGAACAGGGCTGCAAAAGTCTGCTTGTGTAAGTGAGGCAGCAGAACTCATTTGCTGTCTTCTCAGTGTCTGAATTCAGATGATGATGCTGCTAACTCGTAAGAGACGACGAATACATGACTGGGAACTTTAGAAGAGTCACTTTTTTAATGTCATTAGAGTAGGAATACCAGATGGGTGGCTTTGAAGGCTGTTCTATGTGCAGTCTGAAAGTGTTACTTAGTCCACAGTGTACTTGATTTCTTGGTAAATAAGCAGAGCCTAAAGAGCTGGAAGATTGTTTCATTAGAGTAGATCGTACAGGTGGCTTATTCTGTAGCACAGGAACTGATTTCCAAGTCTAAAACTTGTGCTGTTCTTCTCATGTGCCATTTCAGCGAATCTGTAGCCATGAAGTGCCCTCTTGTCCCATATGTCTGTACCCACCAACTGCAGCAAAGATTACCCGCTGTGGGCATATATTTTGTTGGGCCTGTATCCTTCACTATCTCTCCTTGAGTGAAAAGACCTGGAGTAAATGTCCTATTTGTTACGGCTCTGTTCACAAGAAGGATCTCAAGAGGTGAGACTTGGTATTTATTGAATGATCTATCCTTTTGAAATGTGTTTGCCCCACTAACCTCCTCCTTACATTGCAGTGTTGTTGCTATGGAAACGCGTCAATATGCAATTGGTGATACCATTACCATGCAACTTATGAGAAGAGAGAAGGGTGTTCTGATAGCACTGCCCAAATCTCAGTGGATGGATATGGTGCAGCCTGTTTACTTTGGAGGTGAGTGTATCTGAGGACTGGTGGTTGGCATCCTACTCCTGTGACTAGGGCTTGTGTAGAGAGGATTTATCATGGCAATGCCATGCTGTCACCTTAAAGTAAGCCAGTCTACAAAATATGGGTTTTAGCAGCTGAAAACCTTCGTGACCACGTATTAATAATAAGCTTTCTCCCCACACTTTGTTTTCTGTAAGGCTTTAACGTGTGTGCTATTTCCCTTCAAGTTACTGTACTGCAGACTCCTGCCTTCGCAATCATTGCTATGAGTTTTACGTGTGTTGTTTTGTACGGTCATTGGTGTCACCCTTGCTGCTTTTGTTGGCTCTTCAGTGTCCTTAACACTTTATTTCTCCTGGCTCGTCATTGTGCAGCTTTGCAAAAAGCACTGTCTCTGTCTAAACTATTCTAGGGATGTAATTTTCAACAAGGTTTTCATCATCTTCACTTATCAGCTAAAATCTGTGAATGATATGGGAAAATAATGAAAATTATTGCAAACCTATTCCAAACATCTGTTGCTTGACTTCTTCAGTTTTCTCCAGTCGAGTTATGTGACTTAACACATCATCATCTTATCTGTTAGGATCACAGAAGTTCTTGTGACTAAAGAAATTATCTTACCATTGCTGGCTCGTGGGCTGGCTTGGCTCCCTTCATTTTGCAGTCACACTTATGAAGGGCTGTGTGCATTGAAGCTCTCTGTAAAAAGTCAAGGCTCTGAACACACAATGAGTATCCAGCATGCAGCGGATGTTGCTTACATGTGTCATGGCCTCTGAAAGGAAAGGACTTTATGTCCTTTCATAAACCAAAGAACAAATAGGGATGTGAGATTATTCTAAACCCAGAAAATTCAGTGTTAACTTGGTGTTCTGTAGACAAGGCTGGACCCTTGGGGAGCAGTGACTATGGGGACTGTACTAGGATGTGATGCTGTGGTAGCTGTGAAGTTTATAGTTAAGCTGTCTAGTAACAAAGGTGACTATTTTTTGCTAAACTTATAGTTCTTTAGCTTACTCTTTCTGCTGTGCTTCTTGTAAACCCCTCATAGTAATGTTTTGTACTTTCTTTTTAATGCATACGGGCTTATGGACTAGTTTGAGTCAAACCAGGGGTCAGTTTTGCAGAGCTTTCCAGTTGCAGGATTTTTGCGGATATTAATGATTTGGTGCTCCTTCTTTTCAGATGACCATCACAGTCAGTATTCAAAGCTGCTTCTGGCATCCAGGGAGCAGGTCTTGCAGCTGGTGATTCTGGAGGAGAAAGCAGCATTACTAAAGCAGTATGAGGAAGAAAAACACACCCCAGAGGCTTGCTTTATTGAGGCAGCTATACAGGAACTGAAGGTAAGAGCCTCTTTGGAGGCTTTAGTAATTTTAGTTTTAGAAGTATGCTGGGTGCTGACCATCTATATTGTGCTGCGTAAGTGCTTGTGCATGATTATTCTGGTCTCCAGAATATACATACTAGCAAGGTGGTGATGTCTGAATAGAACAGCATTATAAATCTTAGAGGATGCTACAGACTTTAGAGCCCAGGTATGGGCTTTGAAGTATGGTGTTCGAGACAACAGACCAGAATGCTTTTTAGTGAACGGTATTTGTTGCATTCCATGTACAGTTCTGCTTTCAAAGGAAGATGTGTTTCCCTTTCAGCTTCAGCAATTTCTTAGATAACATCTGTTGGGCAGACATAAGCAAATCTGTAGAACATTCCTTTTCAAAGCCATTAGGTGTACTACACTGGGTGTGCTTTCCAGTAACAAGGAAAGGATCTCCCTTCAAGAGTCACTCTTTGTCACAGATGAATTAAAGATCTGTAAAAACCTGAATTATAGGACAAGGCTAAAAATAACTATGGTGATAGTCTCTTGGCTTAAATAGCAAATTGAAACTCACTCTCTTTGGATGACCTGTAGGAGCGAGAAACAGCACTCTCTGCTGACCAGCGTAAAAACAGTGGCATTGCTGGAATCAGTGCAGCTGTGGAAGAATTGGTCCTAGAAAGTTCCAAGGCTGTGGAGCCTGCAATTTCCCAAGAGAAAAAGGTGGGTGACAACTCTGTTCTGGCAGATCTTGTTAATACTTAGTTCCACCACTTCACTCTGTAGTCTGTGGTGAAGTGGCACCAAAAACTTTTGCAGAGATGATAATCTTTTGGAAGAGGTGATGTATTACTAACTGTATGCTCTCTGCTGTGATAGTGTGGTGTGGAATATCTCTCTGCTTTTGATGAGGAGCTTGTGGAGCCTTGCTCTGATCTGCAAAGTTCCCTTTTGCCCCCTGTGGAAGCAGAAGAGGCAGTGCTGACTGAAGAGGAAGTACCTGAGGTGGATATAGTAGAGGAACCCGATATGAACACTATGGAAGAATCAAATCCAGTTGAAACATGCTGCCAAGAATCTAAAGATACAGTTACCAGTGGACACCTAAGCAACCCTCCTTTTTACTACTTCTATCAAGGTCAGTGCAATGAAATCCTGGAATCATGGGGGGGCAGAGTTGCCTCTTTTGGGATCCCTCTTGAGGAAGAGGTTTGTCACTTCATTAGATGCAGCTAACCCCTGTGAAATAAAAGTCCCACAGAAATGCAGAGAGGAGCTTTAATTTTATTACTGGAGAATGTATCAAGATGGAGAGAAGGGTACTGAAAATGAAAAGGCAAAGCACAAGTGATGGTATCTTCTCTTGCAGCGGAGGACGGGCAGTGCATGTATCTTCACCCAGTGAATGTTCGATGTCTTGTTCGTGAATACGGCAGCTTGGAGAAGAGTCCAGAGAAGATAACTGCAGCTGTAGTGGAGATAACTGGCTACTCAATGACAGAGGTAGTTAATTTATGTTCTTATTAATTAAGGGCCATTGTTTTAGCAGTTTGATCATTGTAGCTGATGAATGAGACTTGTTTCTCTTCAGTAATAGGAAATAACAACTATGTATGGGTAGGCACCCTAGACTGGAAAGGGCATCTGTGTAAGGTGCAGTACCTTATGTTGCTTTCAGTAAGCAGACTGCAGTCTATCTTTTTCTTTTTCCCTAGAAGGAAGTTCTAGAGGTAAGAGAATTGCAAGCTTAAGATTGCTTTGTTGTTAAAGCTGTCTTAAAAGTAAATTCTTTTTTCATACAGGACAGTAGCTTGAACTACACTGATCATCATTTTTATCAGCCTGATGAAATGTTCTGCCTCTGTCTTGACAAACAGTTGTTTCTGAGCATTGGGGGTAGAGGAAAATAACGAGGATGGACAGAAGCTTCAGTGGTTGCGATAGAGGCACTGAAAGTGCTTAAGCCACTGAAGCTCTGGAAGAGGGGAGGGGTTTTGAATTCCTTTACCTCAGATAAAGACAACTGTAAGAATTGACATGTGCAGTAACAACTATACATAATTCTTCATTAATCTTTAAGGAAGTATGTGCTCAGGTAGGAGTGGATGTAGAGATAGGGAATTGTCTTCAAGTTTTTTGTCCCTGAGTGGAAAAATACAGAACTTGGCTTGTTTCCGTCTAGCAGATTGGTGCTCGTTGGTCCAAAGAGTCGAAGTATAAAAGGCACATTTGGTCCGGAATTATGTCAGAAAACGGGTAATAAAGAATTCTATTCCAGTGGTGTGAGAAGGGAGAAACGACAAGAAAACTGGTAACCAAGGTGGAGTAACTTCATCCAAATATGATGAGGATGTAGTTGGTGGAGATCTTGGAGCATTTGATCCTGACCCAGCGCATCCCTCACGTGTTTATCATTTATAAAGTAATTATTGCATCACTGCTGCTGTTTTTTCCCATTTGGTTTTGTGGCGTGGTGGGTGTTCAATCTCCATTAGCTGCTCATCGCTGCAGCAGCTTCTCAACCTTGTTGTGATGATATATCTGCTCTTTTTATACCAGGATATAAGACAGCGTCATCGCTACCTCTGTCACTTGCCCCTCACCTGTGAGTTCAGCATTTGTGAACTGGCTCTGAAGCCACACATCATCTCTAAGGAGACTTTAGAGTTGTTTTCAGGTTGGTACTGCCTTTTTAGTTGGCTCTGCCATGTATTCATGAAGGTGAAGTCATTCTTATATTTTAGTGGCAGATAAAAGAACATACGTAGCAGCTTTACTCCTTTTGCACCAACTGTCGATGACTACTAGACAGAACAACCCCAGTTCATTATTTTATAGACAACAGTTACACAAAGAATAAAAAAGCCTGACTGCTTGGAAGAGCATATGTTGTTTGCAGCCATATTTTGTTACTAATGTACTATAGCTGAATATGTTGTTCTCAGAGCTGGAGAAAACATTGCCAAGGTATCGATGTGGGGGTTTTTGATACCCACTGGTGTGCATTACTTCTAGATGACCTTGAAAAGAGGAAACGTCTGCGGCAGAAAAAAGCTCGTGATGAACGGCGACGTGAACGCAGAATTGAGATAGAAGAAAACAAGAAACAGGGCAAATGTAAGTGGTGATTGTGCATAAGTGGTGGATTTCCTGTCATCTTCAGGTGCTGAGCTGACACAGGATGAACTCTAAGGCCTTTAGTTTGTAGTGTGTGCTTAGAAAAAAATTAAAAAGGTATTAGAAACAATGTCTGCAGAGTGAAAAATAGAAGCTGTTTTAGTCAGGATGTTAGGTGATGTCATGCTGCATACTCGCACATTGTGGGGGAGACAGGGCATTTGGAGGTGCAGCTATCTCCATGGTGTACCTAGGTCTCAGGATTCTTAGTTGCTGTTTTTATGGTAATCACAATATAGTGTGGAAAGTGAAGGCGACAAAACAATGCCCATCCAGCAGCAGGGCTTGTGATGCTCTCTAAAATAGAGGGTGGAAAGAAAGTTGACTTGGCACCTCCTAGACTCCTGAAGCACTTGCATGTTGACAGCCCTCCACACTGTGTAATGCTTTAATTTAACACCTCTTCTAGATCCAGAGGTCCATATTGCTTTAGAGAACCTGCAGCAGTTCCCTGCTTTTACCTCTTGTCCCAGAGAAACTACCAGCATTGATCATCGGAGCTTCTGTCTGTCTCCTCTCGGCAGAAGCCCTGTGTATCAGACAGGTGAGCATCTGGAAAAACACGTCACACCCAGCTCTTGATTGTTCCTTTGGGATCTACTGCTTAGGTCATCACATTAAACTTTCTTAAATGCCGATCAAAGACATTCCTGTTTTGCCTGTGAGATCATACACAGAAGGCTGACACAGCTAAGAAACATTCTGGTCCTTTGTCTGATTTTTACTACCTCTACTTCAGTGACAAGGAGAGATCTGCACTGTAGTTACTACCCCATCTTTTAAATCTTTGCTAAGGCAGAATAAAAGAAAGGAAAAAAGTTTCCCCAAAAGGAAAGACGAGTGTGTATGCCAGGAAAACACTACTGGCATGTTTGCTTTCTACCCTCTCCGTCTTCCCCACTGAAATCAAATGTAGCTGATGAGCACTCAGGCTGTTGTCCAGTGGTGCTTTACCAAGTGTTTTATCTTGCAGTTCATAAAAAATATGAAGTAGATACTGTTCTTAAATGTTTTTCTCACCCCGCAAAAAACCACCACCCACCCAACACCCCAAAATAAGCAGTCCCCCCCCCAAAAAAAAACCCCACAAAATGTCAAAGACAAACAAAACCCACCAAAAAAACACCCATTAAGTCTTCCTTAAATAAAGAATATTGAGAAAATTTGAGAGGTCCCACTGTGTGACTGATGGATGGAACTGATGAGAGAACTGGCTAATTACATAAGATAATAAAGCTTTATTTGTGCTTCATCCTGACGAACAGCAGAATGAGTGTCTCTGGCAAATGGCAACTGTCTTTAATAACCTGCTGCTTTCTCTGTAGAGTCTATTCCAACTCCACTGTCACCTGCTGCCAGCCAGGTCAGCCCTTTGTTCTGTGGGAGCTTGGAAGAGGAGTCTCCCTTCCCTTCCTTTGCCCAGGTAAGCCATGTAGCAGAGTAAATCTTGTCAGAATTGTTTTTGTCTTAGCTGGGGATTAGTCTGAGAACACAATTGCTTCCCCCACAAAAACAGGGTGGGATAAATCTTATGGAGATAGCATAGGGTTTGAGTGCTTCAAGGGGTTCCTGTATTTTTTTTTCACTTAAGGGGTATGCAGGATTGCTTTAGTACGTGGGATGTAATAATATCTTACAACTTTTTTTGATAGATGTTGAGAGTTGGAAAGGCAAAACCAGAAACATGGCCCAAACCTGCTGCGAAGACAAGAGGTGAGAAGATTTGGTATTACCGTTTCGGGTTCTTTATCATGAATCTAAATCTATGAGATCTTGTCACTTCACAAGAAACATCTGGAGTGTGGAGGCACATTTGCACTGCGTATGTTTTATGCAGCCTTCTGCTTCTCAAGGCTCTTTCCCTCTTTCAGATGAGAACACTCTGGCCCTCCCTGTGCCAGTGGACAGTGATGGAGAAAGTGACAGCTCTGACCGCATACCTGTGCCCAGCTTCCAGAATTCCTTCAGCCAAGCGATTGAGGCAGCCCTCCTGAAACTGGACAAACCGTCCACAGCTGCTCATTTGTCAGGTAAAAGGTGGGGAGGGGAGTGAAAAAATGGACTATTTCCCCTTCTTCTTGTGGGAGAAGTGAGAGCAGCAATTTTGGGGACCAAAAATTGGGCACAGAACAGGGCTGAAAATTGTCAGGTGGTGGTTTCTGAACAGGTTGACTCAGGCTTCTGTTAGCTTAAAGCAGCTCCCCTAGTGAGAGCTGAGATCTCCCACTACCAGAGAATCCTGCTAGGACAAAGATGGCTTTTAGCAATCCTGTATGCCATGTTGTTACTAGAACTTAATGTAAGCTTTGTCTTAAGGGAAGTGTAGGTTATGCAATTTTAAACTACAAATACCTGAGCTGCTGAGCTTAAGTTTAACCACTTAAGTTTGACTGAAATCTCAAATTGGGATGAACTTAAACCTCCAAGCCGATTGCTGGCTGATAAAACTCATTTCTAATGCTCAGTTATGATGTTTAGCTCTGGCTTCTATTTGGGGCTGCACTGAATGATGGAGAGAGTTGGACAGAAGGACTTAGGAGTTTTAGTGGGGTTGAGTCTTGGCTCGTTGTAGTGGTTTTTGGACATGGATGAAAGCTGTACTTTGTCTGCAAGGCAAACTGCTGCACACTTGCACTCGTAGGATCTGCTGCTGCAACAGCAGCTTTAAAATCAGGCATGTTTCTAGGTGTGGATTAAGTGTTATGGTGTCTCCCTTTCTTTGTCTGCAGTCATTTTTGTGTTAACTCACTGAGCATCAGGTAGCTTGATTTTGATAGGAAGTGTCATGGACCTGTAGGAGTCATTTAGGCTAGGGAAGACTGTTTATCATTTCTGTGTGATGTTCCTGTTCCATGAGAAGAATGACAGTATCATTTTAATTCTTCACAGAGGAAAAGGGAGGCAAGAAAAGAAAGAAACAGAAGCAGAAGCTATTGTTCAGCACCTCTGTTGTTCACACAAAGTAATTCTGCTGTTCACAAGAAGTTTCCTCTCCTGGTTTTCTTTTCATTTTGCTTTGTTTTGCTGCTATAGTTTAAGTATTTAAATTTGAACAGACTAAACTTGTGTTTCTGGGGCTTCTAGGGGGTTCAGGAGGAAACCATGAACAGGATATGTTGAAGTAAGACCTTTTGATTCCAACTGCTTAATCAGTTCATACTGAAACAAAGTTTTGAAAGAAACAACCCAGAGACAAATCAGCCAAGGTCTCTAGTGTGTGCCAAGTTGGTTCTTTTGGCCTAACAGGCAGTATGAAAGTCTTACACCTGTGTGGCACTGCCAGAATACTGCAATATTACCTAAGTGAAGATGCAGAGAGCCTTTATTTCCCTAGAAGTATTTATGGGCAGAAGTCCACCTGACTGTGGCAGCAGCACTGTTTCAGTAGAGCTGTCAAACTGCTCTCTTGAGAAACTGCTTTCTGCTGCACTGGAAATGGGCAAAAGAGCTTACTGGCTTTAGGGTATTAGCTGCTATTATCTGTTCTTTTCCTAAAGAGCAAGAATTCCTCCTGTTCTCCTGGCTTGGAAAGATTTAAAGCTGAGGTGAGCATAGAGCGGAACTTGGCTGCTTGGTTTTGAAGTGACTCTTGATGGATTTGTGTATTTGAAAAGTGTCCTGGTGCTGGTGGTGGAAGGCACCTCCTGGCTTCTTGCAGTTGTTCAACTCTGGTTTAACGTGGGTGAGTGAGGCTGCTAACTTTTTGTCTTTTCTGCCAACTATGGGCTGCACATTCTTTGTAACCTGATCACCTAGAACAAACACTCCACCCTAGGGCTCTTGTAACTAACTAAATGATGTTTGGACACTAGCTGCTCTGGAATTGGAAGAACAACTGATAGCTGGAGTGTGTAGTTAACTTTTACCCCCAGCAAGAAACTGGGTTCTTTGTACTGGGATAAGGGCCTGTATCTGCTTGGTTCTGGGATGCACTGTTGGTCTGCACTAAGCACTTCAGGCTATAACCATGTGTCTTCTGGACTCCTCCCCACTCTTTCTTTGGGTGGTCACATTCTGCACTGCTTGTGGTTTGATTTGAGCTTATGAGTTCAGTGGTGTGGATTTTGTTGAATAAAATGAACTATGGGTGTCATGTACCAGTCAAGGCCAACAGCTGCTATAAATCATGCGCACATGCACTTAAGAGTACTGCACACTTCCTGAGCTAGAGCTGAACTGTCACACCAACATGGAGCACAGATTTAAATCTTGCCTTCCTACAGACAGAATTCATGCCAGGAAGCTGATGCAAAGTACCACATAACTTACAGCTTGACAATGATGGTGTCTTCTTTTTTCTTTGGCCCCACTTGCATCCGTGGTCTGCGTATATGTGCACAGGCTGTAAAAAGCTGATGTGCTCCTTCCTCTGACACTGGGAGTGATCTGAGAAAGGACAAGTGTGTTAGATACCTGACTCCAGGAGTCACAGACACCACTGGCAATCACTGGTTGTGTCTTTAAGGGCTTTATGTCATTACACTGATTTCAAAGCAATAGACTCCCAGTTATACCAGTGCTTCCTTGAGGAACTTAAGCATGTGTGCATGGAAGCCAGTACTGCAGAGTATACTTCACAAAACTCTCTATGTGGCTGTGAACCAGAAAGAAGGGGGAGAGAGGTAAAGAATATTTCAACTGCAACAGGAGGATGGAGGAAACACCTGCAAACCATTATTTGAAAGCAGCTTGACTTCACGCGTGGTCACAATTAACTACACTGGATGGAAAGACAGCACAGCTTGGCAAGAGACTGCAAAGAAACCAAGACAAAGATGCGAGTGGTAACAGATCTTGCTGTTAATGTTTTATGTGCTCTTGGAAAACATTGGTGAGGGCAGAGAAAGCAACCAAGTAAGAAAGATTCAAGTATGCAGTTAACTGCATTCACAGTACCATTGGGTTACTATTTGTACTAGACATTTTAAGCCATGGAACAGGAGTAACTACTTAGTGTCTAACCAGTATCTGTTGTGTTCTATTATCTCTGCACATTTATAGTCAACTTTTCTTTGCATTGGGAAGGGAGACAGAGTAACTGGAGCTGGTGTAACTCGC
Source organism: Micropsitta finschii (assembly GCA_034783455.1). Lineage (NCBI taxonomy): Eukaryota > Metazoa > Chordata > Aves > Psittaciformes > Psittacidae > Micropsitta > Micropsitta finschii. Next base: position 3,259 of record JAVHNF010026062.1, on the reverse strand, counting down.
CTCCGCATCTCACAGGCACTAGAGCAAGGGAAATGTGGGCAAGGAAGACTGTCTCTTCTGCAGGTGCAGTCTCCACAGGACAGTATCTTCAAGTTGTATCTTGTTTTCCTATGGATTCAAGAGATAATACCAGCAATGCTACTTTCTTGTAACTGATTGGTGTAAACATAATAAATATCTAAGCAGTACTTGTACCTGAGTTTTATAATGGGTTGGAGTTGAGCATTACAGCTCTGCCTTTGGCTCTTGTGTGATCTGCTCCTGTGTAACAACTGATGCTTTTGTAACTCAAAGGAGTGGATAACCCTGTGGATAACATGCACTTGAAAGTAAAGAGAGTTAGGTGTTAATGCTCTTTCTATACCAAAGAATAACTAAACTCCTTGTCTGTGCCAACTGCCTAATGCTCACTTTTACCTCAGCATGAAGATCACACTGAGCTGCTACACTCCCTTTGGAGTGCAGGTGATCTTGACTCTAGTGAAACAGGCAAGTAGCCTACTTAAATAAAAACTGTATTTTATTTTAATTTATCTAAAACCACTTGGAATGGGGGAATGAAGTCTGAATATGAACAGATGCCTTTTCTGTCCTTTGCTTAACACTGAGGATAACTTGATCACACAAGTACACGACAGAGGTGAGCAGTAACAAGTAATGTTCAGTCTGTCTCTGTGCCATCATCATCATCTTCATTTCCACTTAGACACTGCTCTTCTGTAAGGGAACAGCTCAACAGGGACTTCTGTACACAACGTCTTTCCTCTGCAATAAAGAGAGCAACACAGGCTCAGTACTTGATCTCTTCATGTACACTGGAATATTCTCAACTTCTAAAGAAAGGAGTATTCCTTAGTTCAAGAATGCAGAAGTAGCCCAGCATATCCTACAAACCCCCCAGGAACTGAGGCTGCAGAAACTCACCTTCATTTGTACAGCTTTGCAGCAACAGCAGCAGCTGTCTTCTGTTATACTCAATTAGGAATTTCTGACACGTTCTTATGGTACCTGTAGGAGTCACAAGAACAATCTATAACAATCTACAAGCCCAAGTGGTTCAGAGCTGCTGGTATGTTTTCCAAAGCTTACTCCATTAAGTGACAGATACCCCCAGGCACCAACTTTATTAATGTCAGTGCTAAGAAAGGACTGTAGACTTCATTTCCTCACTGCTGAGGTTAAGTGGGGGAATAAGAATTTCTAACATAGTGCCTGTTTTTGCCCTAAGTGGTTAATTTTCAGGTCATGGCCAATTCTATATTTTGAAAATACACCTTTTAAAAGAAAATAATGTAATGGAGTATTTGCTGCTCTGGTTTTGTGTTCAATGCAATGAAGAGGAGAGCTGGTGAGGGTTTCACCGAAATACTGCTGGAAGTTAAGTTAGGGTTGCGGGTGGTGTACCCATGGCACCATAGCAGGTAGAGGGGTTTCTCCCAGGCTAGAATGCCTGGAAGGGCTCCCTGCAGGCGCCCAGGCCCGGGGCGGCTGAGGCTGACCTCCGACGTGCAGCGTGTTGAGGAAGCAGGGGTACCGCTGGTTGCGGCTCTCCAGCTGCCTCACGAAGGGGAGCGCGGAGCAGAGCAGCCGGTACGAGTCCTTGCGGCAGCGCAGCAGCACGATCCCGGTGTACGCGTTCAGGTACTTCACTGCGGGGCACACACGCGGCCGTGAGCCCGGATCCCCGCGCTCCGCAGAGGAGCCGCCTCCCGCCCCGGGCGCCCCGCGGCACCTGTGAAGGAGATGGAGCAGCAGGCCAGCCCGAAGTCCCCGTGCACCCTGCCGATGGCGTCCCTCACGGCGAGGCCCACCGCGCGGTCCTCGATGCACTGCCGGCACTGCGGGTCCTCCGACACCACCTCGCACAGTACGTACCTGCAGCGGAGCGCGGCGTCAGCGGCACGGCCCGGGCCCGGCCCGCGGGGCTGCCTCCGAACTCACCTGTTCTTGAACCGAACCATGGCGGCAGCGCTCGATGCGCGCGGACGCTGCCCCAGCCAATGGGCGAAGCGCTCCCTCGCACTGCAGCCAATCGCCGCCGTGTAAAGGCGGGGACAGAGGGCGGACTTCCCGGGCCCGCCTTCCTCCCTCGGCCGGCTGCGGATGGTGCGCATGCGCGAAGTTCCGCTCCCCCTCGCCGCCTTCCGCCTCGAGCCGCCGGCCGGTCTTGTCGGGGCGGTGCGTGCGGCGACCCTGCCGCCTTCCCGCGCCCTCCGCGCGGGGGCGCTCGCGGCCCGCGCCTGAGGGAGCTCGCGCCTGAGGGGTCCGGCTCCTGAGGGGTCCGCGGTCGGATGGGCTCGGGGAAGGTGGATGGGTTCCTCTCGCTGTGGTGCTTCAGCCCAGCTCGGCCAAGCCCCGCTTTGGCTGGTGCCAGAGAGCCGGCATGAGGGAGACGGGACGTCCCGCCCTCACACCGCTGCTTCGTGAGAGGGGAGCCGCGGGAAGGCCCTGAGGAGCGGCACCCTCCTGCTGCGGGAGGTGGAGGGATTGAGCCAGAGCGTTCAGTGCCGCCTCTGTGCTCCACCTTCGCTACGCGACAAAACTGCTCTCCAGTGTCCATAGCTCCTCAGGCTCCAGGTATGGGGTGCTTTGGGGTATGTACAGACTGTCTAACAAATGGAAACGGCTGAGAGCATTGTGGAACAGAGCTCCTTACAGCAGTTGATTTCAAAGTGGTGACCTCTGACATGGTCGGAGGAAGCTCTTTGGAAAGAAGAAATGGGGAAGGGGAATGAGAGCAAGGAAAAAATAGGAGGTGAGCAGCTGGATGTGAAATGGGAAAGAGAACCAGTTAGAGCAGCACAGGAGGAGCACTTCCACTGAGGTCCCTGGAGCCAAATCACACAGAAGTGCTGAGGCACTGTACTTAAATTGAATTTAATTTAAAGTGGGAACTCATTGCTAATTCAGAGTGGAAACATCTTCTTTAATGACCCTAACTCTAGACAAAGAAAGTGGTGATAAACCCAGTGGAAATCCTGTCCTGGGTGATAAACTCCTGCCCTCTGAAATAGATGCCTGTTCCGCTGCTCTCTTTCTCTATTATCTCCTCTCTCTGTCACCTGCGATCCCATTTGTGAGACACGTTTTTCTGAGAACTGCAGAATGTGACTTGCCTGGGGGTAACATAAAAAGGACATGGAACTGTTGGAACAAGTGCAGAGGAGGCCACGAGGATGATCGGGGCTGGAGCACCTCCTGTATGAAGATAGGCTGAGAAAGTTGGGGCTGTTCAGCCTGGAGAAGAGAAGGCTGCGTG
>JAVHNF010026058.1:0-14021 GCA_034783455.1 Micropsitta finschii | reverse complement strand
GCAGCCTAGAGAAAGCAAAAGAAGATGGGCTGTATTACTGGAGGATAACATAGTAGTGAAGGTACTAAACACAGCAATTATTACTGACCTTTCTTTGGCTAAGAGAACAGACATCCCCACCAGCTTAGCAAACTCATCAGCTGTGAGAGAACCCTTTTCAGATACCTGTTAAAAAACAAATGTACAAATAAACAAACTGGCATTAAAAGAACAGTCAAGTTCTCTCAGCTCCTTAATCAGGTCTAGCCTTGTGCAGTGACAAACTGGTAGCAAATCCCTTGCGGAGACAAGTAGTTTGTTTGCATTTTCAAAAAGTACAAATAATTATGAGTATTTCCCCTTACAAATACCTCTTCTTGTGTCCTGGGAAAATTGCCAAGTATAAAAACAGAAAGTAGAAAAGAGTTAAATGTGTAAAAAAATAAATCACAAAAAACTCAAATAATTTTTTAAGATACCTTGGGAAAAAATGAATGGAAAAACCAGAATAGCTCAGACAGTAGTGTACTGTCACAGCCAGTATTTACACAGCCCAACTACACTAACTGATTCTGCAAACAGTAAAGCCTAAATGAGAAATAAAAGACCTATCCAGGGCAGATCATCAATTCAGAAATTTAAGTCATCCCAGATGGAAGTGCAGAATTTTGAGTTTCATGGGATTTAAAATATTCCTACTGCCTATAGAAAAATGACCAAACCTCAGTACTCCACCCAATATTACAGCATACTGCAGGGCACAGTAAAAGCCACCATCACATTCAGTTAACACAAAAGATAACAGTTTTTTCAGTTCTGGGACTCAAAACTTTGGCACCATTGTTTCAGCCAGGATAGTTAATGCATGCTAAAATCACAGAATGGTTTCGGTTAGAAGAGACCTTAAAGCTCATCCAGTTCCAGCCACCCTGTCACTGGCAGGGACACCTTCCACTAGACAAGGCTGCTCAAAGCCCTGTACAACCTGGCCTTGAACACTGCCAGGGATGGGGCAGCCACAGCTTCTCTGGGCAACCTGTGCCAGGGCCTCACCACCCTCACAGTGAAGAACTTCTTAATATCTCATCTAATTCAACCATCTTTTTTCAGTTTAAAGCCACAAAGATTGCACAGGCAGTATTAAAATATTAGGTATAAAGTCTAGTCTTACTGCTACTGCATTGAATTTCACAGATAAACATGTTTTCTTACCCTACAAAACAATAATTCTTCCATTTCTCCACTGCTTCAGATTCAAGCAGACTTGTAAATCCAGATGAAGTTGCCATTTCCTGCTTCTCATCTAACTTGGTGGACAGGAGTCTATTCTGCATCATTCTCAGCAATAGTCTTTTTACAGACACTCAGATTAAATTAGACCTAACTTGAGATATTATGAAGCTATGTGATCACATCTGGGTAATGGAAGTCAGCTATACAATTTAATATGCATATGGGTGATTACCTTTCCTTCCCAAAACACTACTCTTGTCAAGGGTGACTTTGGGTTCCTTTGACCTCCTGTCTTCACCAGCTGCTCAAAACCTCTTTTGTGTCTGAAAGCTTGTGACTTCCTTTTATTTCTTTTCAGAAGTTTCATGTTACCGTACACGATACATTAAGCACAGGCTGCTTTTGGCCACAAGTCTGACCTCTTCCTTTTCTCTTACAGGTTAGCCTTCCTCACTCAAAGACTCTCCCTTACATTTTTCTACGGAGTCAAAGTTTCATATTATGAAAATAAAAGAAAAAAGGCACTTTGGTAATAAATCCACCATCTGTTGCTTTTTGCTGTTGACCTCATTTGTTATTAAGAAAAGTTTTTTTGTTTCCTTTCAAAGAGATAAGCAGTTTTACTGAAGGCAACAAATTAATTAGAAACCAAAATAATCAGAAAAAAAACCCCAACTAAAATGGTTTAAGTGTTTTTCTGTCAATATAAGAAAATAAACTGACATACCTTGAAAGATTTCAGTTTTGATAACTTAGGATGGAATTGTTTAGACAGCTATATACATTTCTCTCATCTAAAAATCTTTTTGATGAGAGAAAACTATATGGTAACAATTATACAAAACACACTGAAGAGTCTACCTCATGTATCATGTGAAAAAGTGTCTGTGATAGCTCTATTTTATCTTGACTGCCCAAGTCAAAGTCGGTTTTGACTTTGATGTTTAACTTTGGATACACTTAATCAGCCTTTACTCAACTTTATGAAAACCAAAAAAGTTACATCCCACTGTAAAAGACACAGGAAAATACATCAAATAATGGACTTTATGGATGGACTAATGGACAATATGTCCATGGACAATATGTCCATTAGTCCACAGATAATGGACAAATGCAAGACTTTAAAGAGTTCAGAGGTAGCAAGATCACAAAGGTTTACCTCACCAAGCAATTTATACTATTTTTTCCTTAAGCTTAATTATATATGTGCTAGTCCGAGTGCTCTTCACAGCAGCAAACTCAGTACAAGATGTTACACATACAATGTGCTCTTTTATGAAATAAACCCAAGCTATACAAGATTTAAGAGCTACTTTCACTACCTACAAGCACACTGTGTACAGTCTGAAGTCCACTTCTGTTAAATTCAGTGCTTAATACATGCAATGGATTCATCCTACAGCACAAAAGATTTAGAGGAAGGCTGAAGGTTAAGGAAGTTTGAAAAGAAATGGAAAAATGATTTATCCCTCAAGAAGAAAGCAATGACTTCAGATTATTGCCTGCACAGCACTTTGAAGATGAAAAGTGCTATTTTAGTATTACTGTTAGATTTGGAAGTGGAATAGTTTGCATTTCAAAACCTCAAAAGGAAATCCTGTACTTTAAGTTTTTATACCTAATGTGTTTCAATTTCCCCAGCACAGTCAGAACACTGAAGGAAATGAAGGACACTTACTGTCTCTAAAGCAGAAGCTACCATTTCCTCTTCATTATGAGACTGCAGTTCAATCACCATCACACCACTGTCAAATATCCGAAGCCTAAAATCCAAAGAGAGCGTCAAAGTAACTAAAAACCCTGCTCACATCACCTATGGTCACATTTCTAATGCACCCACATCTATAACCACATAACAAAAGGAAAACAAACACTAAAAAAATCCTCCGTAAAATTAACTTAACATTAAAAGTATCTTTAAAAAAATCTACAGAGACTGAAAAGAGCAGGGCACATGCTTAGTAAACACTTGTCCCAGTCTGAAAAAACTGTACTGGAAGTGAAAAGAATATTGCCTACCTAGCAAAGTAAACTATGGTTCAAAATCCGTATTTTAATGTAGAGAGAATGTTGGAGCATACAGTAGCATTCTTTCAGCAAAGCATAACTTTACTTAAAAAGACAAAAAAAAATCTACTGCAGGTAAACTAACTCATCAAAACACCATAGTCTGCCTTGAAGAGTGCCATGTTTTATAAATACATCTGTAAAGCTTTACCTTAGTGGTAGTTTCAGTGACTCGAGCATCTTGCAAGCATTTACTAAATCTTCTGGTGACAGCAACTATTAAAATAGTAAAACATACTTATTCACAGCTTGCATTTCAAGTATACACCATAACACCAAAACAAACATTTTTAGTAACTACAGCTATAAACCAGACCAGGCTACACAATACTGTTAGTTTTCTTTTTTTTGTATTGTGCAGTCTATTTTCTTGGCTTCTATGCTCCTTTCTGTTTCCTTACTATGTGCTCTATAATAATCCTTCTTGCACTGTTCACAGAAAAAAATTGATCTGTTTTGTAAAAACCTCAAATATTCACCATTGTTTAGCATTCTCTATCCTTCCAGTTTTCTTTCACAATAAAGATGGATTTTCCCTTTTACATGGTATTACAAAAAGCAGCATACGTTATAACAATCTGCAGAGGACACATAAACATTACATGGAAGTAGGAAAAGGGAAAAAGGTAAAATACCCTGAGTTTAATAAAGGGCTGATCACTTCATGCTGTTAGACAGGTAGTGTGAGCAATTGGTAGGGAACATTTTGACCCTTTTTATTTAATTACCTTGTCACTGAAGTGTACTTTATGAAATATTTAATAAACCCAATTTCTCACCTCTAATCCTCGTGCACGATTTACCAGACAGTACACTTCTGTAAGTGACATGATCCCTCCTCGCTCCTGTGTTAAGCACAAGATTGGTAAGAGAAATAGCATTAATCTTGTAAACACAGTATCTCAACTTGCATTTGACTGACTGAACAGGTAAAACAGAGGAGCTCATTGATAGGCCTTAATGAAAAAAACCTACCCAGGCAATACCACTTATTTCTGCTGTGTGAGGTAAGTTGTTTATGATACACCTTCCTCTAATAATTTTAAAATGCAAACCACTGATCCTATACCCAAAGAACGCAAATTACTTTGATTTTAGAGCAAAGAATAAATCTCAGGAATAAGGAATTTCAATATATTAAATCAATCACTTTACTGTTTTTTACTTTTCAGACACACTCAGTTTTCTGTTCTCATCACAGTAGGTAGCACGCAGCTTTCGCAAGAATACTGTAACATCTATGCTTTTTAGCAGACATATAGCCCTGTAAATTGCAACATGAAATCTAACTTTTTGGTGAGACTCCTGAATGCTGTAATAGCTTCAGATCAATTAAAACATGAGATATTACTAAAGTGGGGTAATCTATGTAAGAACTCTGTGCTACATTTGCAAAATGTGTCATTTTTAAGGAGTTTGAAGACTGACTACTTCTGTTTTCCAAGTCAGTGTTGTTTCGCTCTTTCTTTAAAAAAGTAATTTTCTGCAGCAAGGGATGAAATCAGGGCTGTTCAAACAGAAGAAGGACTGCTAGTATGATTTTCTGAATATCACTAATATTTTGCAAATTAGAACTTGAGTTGCCATTACTCCAAAGAAAAAATTTTACTTACATTTAAGCTTTCTTATTCTGAAAGAGGATATATATTCCTTTCGTAAACACTGAATACGAGGCTGTGCTGCTAAATCTGGGGCTTTAAAAAGAGGCACAGTACTACATTTGAAACACATTTCTATCAAAATTTAGCAACACATGGAAAATGCTGGTGCAATATTTGGTACTTTACCTCCAACGGTGTCTGCAGTATTCCAGCCAGTTGCTTTGCCAGTTGCATGTGGTACTGTGTACCAGATCCGTATGTTTCCCTAGTAACTGGATTAGCTATACCCATACTCAGTAGATAGGACTTGAACCTGATAGTCTAAACAAACAAATAAGCTTAAAAGTACATTACCTAGTGAATGATTCTGGTTTTTAAGTCTTTGATTTTATTACTATCAGACAGTTTTAATGAATAATTACATTCATTTCACTACCAGTAAAGCCCCAATTACTAGCAAAGAGAAGGCAAGACTTAATACAATTTCTTCTTGACCAGCAGAGGTCAAAAATACAAAAATTTACACAGAGGCAATAAAATCTTTACTTTTAAAAAGGGTCAAAAGACAAGCTAACACTAAACAAGTAAATCCCTTTTACTTTATGTAGAATTAAATCACAAAAAAATCCAATCATTATGTGTTCTTTATTAACATGTATTAAATGGATAGCTTTTTGCTTTGCATAGGAACACTTCTGTTGACTTTGAAAGCAAACTTAATTTACCTCATCCTCAGTGATATCACCTTGTTTTTCTTTAATCTTATTAGCTATTGACTTGGATAACTCCACCATTTCCTTAGCCTATTAAGAAAAACATATGGATAAGTCAACTTTCAGCTCGACAGCAAAAAGCATGCTTAAAACTCAGAAAACAAACATAAATCTACCTGGGTGACATATGTCATACCTTCTCCATTAGTTTGCTGAGATCCTCAAAAGCCTGAAATGAAAAGCAGATAATGCAAATCGGTATAATTACAGCATTCAGCTTCATGGATACAGTGAGCTGCCTTTGTCCACGTATCCAAGCTATTTGTAAATATTATATATAATTGGTTGATATGTCTGTGTTTATCAGGTTTTAACATCAAAATTATACAATCCATAAACAACAAAGAATGCAGAGAAGAAGCAAACAATCACACACTTTTCTAGTATGTGAACACTAGTTCAATATGAAGTCCATATGATAGGAAGGAACAACAATAACTGAGGCACAGAAAAGATTAAACTGTTCAAGTTTATTATGCTCTCCTAAAGTTGGGGGAAGGTTTCTTGATGGTGGTGGTAGGTTTTCTTCCAACAGTTAACCCTCACTCAGGTAGATCTATTGTTTCTGGCTAGCAGCAAGCCAACTACAGAAGTACTCCTCCTGACAAGACAATTTTCCTCTCATCAGTAGATGTTACTAAATTAGTAAGAAAGGGTAATTTCATATGAGTGAGGAAGAGGGTATATGCTTTAACATGTATGCATGCTTAACTGAAGAGAACACCTCTGAAAATGTGTGGCAACATCTCTTCATTTAAAAGTGTCACACACTTAGGCAGTGGTGCTGGCACAATAAACAAAAACAGTTCAAAAATGACTTAAATAAGGTACACGAGACAAACATCAAATTTAAATAAATTAAGATAAAAACTAGATAAAAACCATCCTCTGAAAACTCTAGTTGTTGGATCTAAAACTAAAATGCCTCCCAGAGCAAGGGAAAATTATTTATACAAAACTATTTTTCTCTAACCTAAGAAAACTTTTGTTTAAAGAAAAAATAAATTGCAATGAACCGGACACCCACTGTAGGACCATAGTTATATCAAGTCTATTAAGCTTAGTAAAGTGCTATGGTCTCAAATACAACAATTCTACATGTCACAAAAGGCACTTTTAGGCTTAAATAAAACATACTTTAAAAACAAGCTGAAGGTACACTAAAATTCAAAAGTTTTAGTAATGAAAACCAACTAGCATTAAAAAAATCATGTTAAGAAAAAAAGAAGAGTTAGCAACTATATTAAAAAGCAACACCCGCGCAAACTCAGCAACACAAATTTAGCCTTCTCACCCACTTCTCTCAAATACATGACAACATGCCCAGTGAAACTGGTGTGAGACATTCCTGAACCTCTTCTGCTAAAGTTTGCCTGACAGCAGCACCCAATTCCTTCAGCCAGAAGTTAGAGTATGTAAAATGACCAGAGATGTAGCTAGCCTACAGCTTCCTGCCATTGCTTCTATCGGATTACTAGCTTATTCTGTCTGATCCCCTACTGGAAAGACATATTTTAGCAGAGTTTGTGCAGGAAAACCCAATTGTTCCCATCTCTATTTAGGTGCCTTACTTAGTAGCTTATTGGTCTGAGACTCAACATACGAAGAAGGGAGATGCTTCCAAGAATGTATAAGGTTGCTTTTCATCTGGACTCCCCTCCCAATGATGTCACTGTTCCTCCACTAACTGGAGAAGTTTAGCCTCTTAACATTTGACACTTAAGCTAGGTATCCAAAATTAAGTGGGACAAGCCTAGGTCCAAGGTGAGAACAGAAAATTATACCACTGTACAACAATAACCTACCACTACTACCACTATCAGAACAAAAACTCCTCTTTGGAACATTTTTTCTTACTTCCTAATCTGCTAAATTCCATCATTTACTATAGAGTTCCCCATCTCTAATACAAAACAAAGTCTTTCTACTATACTTATATAAGGTATCAACAAAATGGTTTCTAACAAGGCTTTTCCCAGCTTATTTCTAATCTCTATAACCTGCATGAAAACATCACTCATCAAAAGAGCCCTTGATTTAGCTAAATAAACAGCATGCTGTGTCTAACTCCTCCTCTGCCTGTCTCACCGAGGGCAGGCCCGGAAACAAAGGGGAATGTGCACACACCTAACAGGAACTTCCTCAGATAAACAAAAGGCTAAAGAACTGGATTCTTATCAGCAGTGAACAGCAGATGCAGGAAGCCTTTTCCTGGAAGCCAGGGCACCATTTTTTAAATTAAGTCATTTATAACATTTAAAGCTGGAGGAAGGCAGGATTTTACAAGTCATGGTTTTCCTCTGTTCATACAACACATATAAATGGGTTTCTTTTACTTTCTGACAAAGCTACTAAAGGAAAAAATAACCAGACAATACCTTTTGAACTATATACACACGCATGTAACTACAATACCTTTTGAACTACACACAGAACTTCATTCATTACATTCCTCATAAACAGAAAGGAAAAACTTTAATGCTACCAGTATCTGAAACAGCACACAGCCTGCAAAGGTGCTATAATTTTCTTATGTACCAGATCAGTGAATGCATTTTCCTTTGTGACATACTGAAATCCACAAAGCTTTACCACAAAAATGAACCTGTTGCGTGCAGTTATGGCTGTTTCTGCATCAATCTCTACTACCAAGACAGAACCAGCCCATTTTTGAGGATATTGCTCCCTGGTATATATGAAGAAATTAATTGCCTGTTGTCCATCAGTACAGGTATCTGGAATTCAACTATTGTGCTGCTTCTGGGGAAAAGGATGGGCTCCATTTAGCCCAGGTGTTTCACAAAGACACTTGTAACATCTTGCTGATGCCTGGACTGTAGAACACATTACAGTAACTATAAGACTAAACCTAACATTTAAAACCTGAATATATATAATATTAAAACCTAACTTCACCACAGTTATGTGCAGACACTTGGATCAGCGTATTCTTCTTGATATTAAATTTTCAATTGAAACCAAAATTAGCTATAAAAAAACCCCCAAACTTGTAATAGCCTCTTTCTGCACATGCCTTTGTGTCCTGTTTCTCTTGATGAAAAGTTACTGAACTCAGATTTCTAATTCTACCAAAATCAATTTTACAAATACACACCACTAGTTTCAAAGAACAGCCTTCTTGAAAGGAACCGTTTAAACGAAGTACCTTTACATATAGTGAAAAGCCAGTTAAACAAGGTAAATAACTGTAAACTATATACTCTTATACAATTCAGACTTCCTAAAAGAAAAAATAAATAGTCTCAGTTGCCCCTAAAAGAAAATGTGAATGAATGTAAATGGTTCGGACAGGTGTTTGACCTTGAAACTTCAGTGTATTTACCTCGGAAATGTTTTTGTCAGTCTCTTTTCTCTTTTCCTCCAATTTCCTTTCAATCCCTACAATTCCTACAGCCCGTATTCTTCCTGCCTGCAAAAGAAAATAATGAAAGGAATAAAAATAGGAAATAAGTTTTCTCATCCGCCTCTGCGAAAAATCTTACATTATAAGACAGAAAATGTTCCCCCCAAGAACTAGTATCATGTATACAATATTTCATATATTTCATGAAATATTTTTTAAACCGGTGCAAAAAAAACAAACAGTAAGTGTAAAACATGTATGAATTTGCTGTAGTAGACAGATAATAGATTATTATATTGAAGCTATTAATATGAAGATGCTTAACAGCCTGATCCAGACTGAGCATCACAGCTCATCTCAATTAAAGCCTCCGAGTCCATATGAACATCCATACTAGAGCTGTAGAAATACATATCTAAACATGATTACCTCAAGAAATCTATCCTGAAAAAACATACCCGTAGAAACATGATGCTAAGTACAGTCTAATTTACATTGCTGAGAGGTATCAGAATGGAGGTGATGGTGAACCTTTCACTCGATGCCAAATGTGTTTTAGAAAGGCTGGTATTTAAGTTACAGTGGTGCCATCCCACAGACCTCTGACTGCAAAGCTTACCACTACTGTTAACATTTGCTATGGCTTAATAATAAGAACAGGAGGTAAGGCATTCTCATTAAGTGATTCTTGACACAGGCTTCCCCATGAGTCCAAATGCAACAAAGTTTATAGGTACTACATTTACAAAGAACATATGTGATTAGACATTGAACAATCTTTAAATCATTATTTCATTCATGTAGTACTACATGAAACAACATCTACATTTTTATCACAGTTTATAACCTAGAAGTATGCAGACAGATAAAGAAGGCAATCTAACATGGTAGAGATTTTACATAACCACTGTCCATTTAGAATACAAAGAATTAAATAGGTTCTAGAGAGTTATATAAAAGTTACATGTTGTATATTTGACTTCCAGCCACAAAAAAAAAAACCCACATAAATCACAATTAAACCCAAAAATCTTTCAGCTTCATTAGATCTCTCATGCTGAATTGTATGCAAATATATATAATATTATACATTAAAAAATATGATCTCATTCAAGTCTAAACACACTCAAGAAAGAGAGGGTAAAATGTTCTCTATCAGGTGAAAATGCAAAGGAGGAACTAATTTGTTCCAGTGAAGAAACAGGCAAAGTAAAGCTGAATTTCCACTTGTACCCATAATGTTGGTTAGAGAGACATGCCAGCTGCAGTATAAGGGCACAACAAGAAGTGGAACCAAGAGATTATATATGGATTCTGCTCAGAAGCTCTGAAAATACCTGTGGATCCTTGTTAACTTGAATGGTCTGACCAGTAGGCATGCTCTCCCATCTCCTTTGTGTCATTTCTTCGGATAATCGTCTATAGAACTGCAAGCATTAAAGAGTGACAACTCAGTTTCACAAACTGTGTGGAGTACCTCTGGATACTTCTAGCATCTTGGTGGTAGACTAAATAAATTTCACTGTAAGACAAAGCATGGCCACACCTACCCATCCACGCATTAGTGGAGGAGCCATGTAGTCACCAGTTAAACTTGCTTAAGTACTTCTATATTTTCTTCAGATATTAAAAAATGTTCTGAAACATGCTACAGTTAAAAATGTCAAGGTTTGCTTAAGGGCATGCTTTTAAATGGAAGGGAAGCTGAACAACACAATTACTATTGATCTGTTAATTCAGCAGTATACAAAAAAACACACGGATAAATTACACTTATTTGCTTACTGCTAATAACAGAATGTAGCATTGGTTAATTAGTTAATAGTAAGTGTATCCCACTGACCAAAATCCAGAAAGAAAACCCATTCCATTCTTCTGGTTGTTCAGAGTTCACAGGAAAGCATTCCAGATTTATAAAGAAAAGACAACTGATATGCTGGGTAACCAGTAAGCATTGTATGTTTGATTTTCAGACATGAACATTAACATGAAAATAAACAAGGTTACAATTAGGCAAAACACCTAAACAATTATAACAAAGCATAAATCTACACTCATCCTAAGCTGAAAACTGCTCACAAAGCAATGAATGAGGCTAATCAAGCACATGTATTTATAAGGCATTTATAAGTAATTCCAAGTCGAAAATCTGATATCTGTTAAAGTTCTCAGTCTCTTCAAGTGAGGATCATATACTGTGAAATTTATTTACAGAGTGTGATTTCTTCACAATTTTCAGGATAAGCCTTCTTTTAAAAATAGATCATGGGTTTTTTTCCAGACTGCTCAAAGCCTTTGAGATTCAGTGTAGATAAAAATAAATTAAAGATTTGTAAAGCATGAAATGAAACAAAGCTCTGAGGCAACAAAAAGTGTTCAGCACTAAAATTAGAGTGATGATTAGTGAGTTAGTAAGTTGCATGATTCCTGTTCAGTAAAGCATTAACTACAAAGAAACATCTTTTACTCTGTTAAACATTTAACAGATTTTGGAGATACCATTCTGGAAAATCCTGTGGTCAATTTAGAAGATTTAAAAAAGAAGTATAAGATTATATTAAAAGTACCAACATAAGAAAAAAGCCTAATAATGCTTCTTAACATTTCTAGAACTCTATGTGTGTGATTTAATCAAAGTATAAAACCCTGAAGCTTCATAACGTTTGTGTTCAGAAAGCATGTACTGAAAAAGCTCCACCTCAAAGGTAAACATGGAAAGATCATGGAAAATTATCACTAACACCGCAAGAGGACAAAAGCATGTCCAAAGATCTGATGTGCTGGGCTTGCATGGTACAAAACTTACCTCAATCTGCCCATGTTCTTTGAAAGAAAGTTTGATGTAGGAATATTTGCTGCTTTGGAATGGACCAGGCTCTTTGTTTGAAGAAGCAGGATGAAGATGAACCACTATTTTAGCACTAAGAAAAAATTAAAGGAAAGAAAAGCGGCAACTTTCTGTAATATCTAAAAAAATATCTAAATATTTAGATATCTGTAATATCTAAAAAAAATTTTCTATGACTATTTAATCAAAACTTCTATTAACTTTATCTCACATAGGTGCTTAAGTACATCAATAACGCTTTATGTCTGTGCATTAACATTTAAGTATTTTGACCTGATGTTATAGATCTTGCATAAAAACTACTATAACCAATAAAACATCTCACAAATTTAAAATGTACCCACCATGAATTCCCAAAAAATAAATTTAACAAATTTGTACATTTCAAGTAACAAATTCTGAAAAAACTTTTAGTTATGATAAAAACTAATATTTGAGTTGGCTTTTGACTTGCAGTAACTACTGCCAAAATACAGTATCTCTGTCACAGGAAAACAAAAGGTCTCAGTATTACATTTAATCTATCCCACTTGTATCCCCCTTGCAAACACTGTATGTCAGTTTGTCCAAAACCAACATTCAAAGGTAACATGCACGGAAATAACAGTCTAAAATGACACCTACCACCAAAACAAACCTTGAGATAGCATTTTTTTTAGGAACGTAACAGACTGCTATCACAGCATGACTGTAAGTCCACCATTCCCATTTCATTTTACTGATACTTCTTCAAGGGTCTTTATTTGCTTGGCTTTTCAAGGATTAGTGAATTACCTGATTTCTTCTGGAAACCCTCAGATACGACCTCACCCATTCTGTAGGCTGCAAGCAGCTGTCAACTACATATATATATATCTGCATTATTTTTTTTTTCCTCTTTTTCAAGTGAAACCTAGAATCACAGAGTTTTTGAGTCTGGAAAAGACTTTTAAGATCACTGAGTCAAACTGTTAACCCAGCACTGCCAAGTCCACCACTAAACCATGTCACATCTACAGGCTGCCCAGGGATGGTGACTCAACCACTTCCCTGGGCAGCATGTTCTAACACTTGATAACCTTTTTGGTGAAGACGTTATTCTTAATAGCCAAGTTAAACCTCCTCTGGCACAACTCGAGTCCATTTCTTCTTGTCCTGTTGCTTCTTAGCTGTGAGAAGAGACTAACATCCACCTCGCTACGACCTCCTGTCAGAAAGAGAGTGGTAGGCTCCTTTTCTTCAGGCTAAACAACCCCAGTTCCCTCAGCCACTGGTCATCAGATCTGTGCTCCAGACCCTTCACCAGCTTCGTTGCCCTTCTCTCAACCTGCTCTAGCACCTCAATGTCTTTCGTGTAGTGAGGGGCCCAGAACTGAACACAGCATTCGAGATGCAGCCTCACCGGTGCCAAGATAATCACTTCTCTGGCTCTGCCGACTACACTATTTCTGGTACAGGCCAGGATGCTCTTGGCATTCTTGGCCACCTGGGCACGCTGCTGGCTTACACACTTCTTTATACACATACCATACTGAGTTAGTTAAAATAAGTGGAAACACTTGAGTTCCTTCTAACTATTGCTACCATTTTCACATTCAAAATCACTCATACGGTCATGAAAAACTGTATAATATGGGACATGGCAGAGTTTCGATCCCCAACCAGTTCTGTGGCACGAAAGACTAAAATTAGCTTTCAAATTTAGATCCAGAAAAATCATTGTTGTCATTTATGACTAATCAAATCTAAGCTAGAACACATACTTGTTTAGCGATTACAGGACAGTTATTTAACAAATCACATCAGACACTTTTGTTATGACTCTCTTGCACATTTGACCTCAAGTGAGGCAAGAAGGTCCTTGTAGCTGTCAGTCTGGAAACTTAGATTGCAAACGGAAAATACCATAAATTAATATTATAATCTTGAGCACCTCACATAACATGCATGTGCAAACTATCCATCTGAAAAAGACAATGACCTTACCTTTTTCCTATTCCAGCTGCTTGCTCTTCAATAAAGACGACCTGAGACAATGGTACAGCAATGCAGCATTCCTGGAATAATCAATGCAAACACAAATGAAATTAAAGAAAGTCAACCGTATCCTGGGCTGCATCAAAAGGAGCGTGACCAGCAGGTCAAAGGAGGTGATCCTGCCCCTCTACTCTGCT
>JAVHNF010026048.1:0-13001 GCA_034783455.1 Micropsitta finschii | reverse complement strand
TACTCTTTTTCTTTTCTTTTTTTTTTTTTTTTTTTTTCATCCTTTCCATTGCCTGAATAATGTTCTTTGAAGACTACATCATCAATAAACCACTCTGGTGAGGTTTAGAGGGCCTAGAATAATGAATAACAATTAGGGGCATTTAAAAGGTAATATTTTTTCCTGCAATTTGGGAATTGATTTATGAAGTTGGGGGTCCTCCAATTTCATCAAATAAATGGTTTCTTAAACCAATTCTTCTTACCGTCATGGTAACACCTTTAGATCTGGCACAGTTAGAAAGCTTTCTTGCCAACTTACTGCTTTTGATGCAAATGAAGCATCTCTCAACTTGCACAATTAATGCAATTCTTGTCTAAAAATGTCATAAGTTTTCTACCACCCAGTTAAACTAGTGTAATATCAGTTTTACAGTGGGAACCAGTCAGCTGAGTTTCATCTATGTGATGTTCCGTTTGTTTTTAAGATCAAAGCCATGGATATTCTTCTTCATAATGCTTCTTGAAAATGTGTTGGAATTCAGAGGCCTGATGAGCCCACCTCTTGAACGGAACTGTGTCAGCTTAAATAAGTGAGTAAAAGGTCAAAGTTCTGCTTAGCAGCTTGGAGAAACAGATCCTAATGCTAAAACCAGTCAGTGAAATCAATAAGATGTGTAAAACCCATGGGACAAACTAGAGAATTTGGAGTGAGGGGCAGGATTTTCATAATCACCTGAGTGACGAAGTGTCCACATCCTTAAAAGCAGCTATTGAGAAGCCAAACCTGTATGGTCATCAAATCTCATGATGTTTAACTGACCTTCATCTCCAGCTCAGTGCCAGCAAGCTTTCTGACTCACCTCTAAACAACCAGTCCCTGGGATGTTTCCAGTATCTTCTTGGTGGGACTCCTAATGGAATTAAACTATAATACCTTGCACTTTGCTAGGGATGAATGTATGGGTAAAAAGATGCTGAGGCAATAGTCTTTTTCACAGATTCTTAACCCTCTTTAGAAGTGGAAGCCAGAGTAGTTACTTTCTGGAGGCTCTAGGTAGAGCAATACCCCAAGGCAGAGTGAGTAAAATTTGAAAAGTATAAAACAGTATCCATGTCACCTTCAAAAAGGGTGAACAATGCAACTTATAGCAAAAAAAAATTAATTTAGCCAAAAATATGGCTAATATGACATTACCCATACTATTTGAAAAATGGGAATTAACTAGCAGATAAGATCTATTCCTTCTACAGGCTTCCCCCTCATGCGTTGGGTGGTATATTGAACAGAAACACTTGTATTTAACATCACACCTCTTATATTCTTCCAGAGGCAATTTCTAAGCGTAGGTATTGTATCTGTAGTACAGAGGAGTGAGGAGGAGGAAAGGTGATCCTGGAATTTCTCTGAATTCAAGAGCAAGGGCATCATTTCCCAAAATCCTTTCAACAAACACATGCTCAGGGATCACCTTGTGTGGTGTTGGTCCAGCCCCTGGGCTAATGGCTTCCTGTTCCTGTCTATCTAAGAGTATGAAAAGCATCATCTCCAAATATCTGCAGGGCTCTGAATTGGGATGTCTGTGTCTTTTCTCTATAAAGCAGACTCATGCAAAGATTTATAAGACTACTTGTGCTTCCTTTCTTGTTGGTTTTTGTTTGTTTGTTTGTTTGCTTGCTTTATTTTGTTTGCTTTTTTGTTTGTTTTGATTTATTTTTGCTTTGTTTTTTAAGGCTTAAAAAATGCATCTAAATGTCTGTATTTGACTCTTATTGGCTTGCACTTTTACTCTGGTAAAATCCTATAATCTTGGACAGAAATAGAGCTGTAGATACAAAACTTTTCACAAGTTTCAGCTCATGCCAAGAGAAGTTTCCTATCTCGAAGCTGTAATCTTGGATGTGATCCCCAACAAAGATAAATTGAGGTTTTCATGCCATCTGAGCAGTAAAGGTACCTCTGTAGCAAAGGACTTAAGATAGTTGAATTATATTAACAGCTATGTAATTCTTAATAGTTTCACAAAAATGTGATTTTATTTAACATATTAAGTATACACAGCATTTTATTTTATCATGGGGTTTGTTGGGTTTTTTTTGACTTGAGGTAACTGCACTGTAAGATATTTGACCCTGTATTTGAAAATTTAGACACTTGTAACTGCAAATAGTGAAGAATTGTAGGCTGATGTAGGCTAAATGTCTTGGAAACATGCACAGGAGAAAAAAAGGTGAAGGGATTAAAATGTGTTCCTCTTATAATTTTTATTTTTTCATTTTATTTGGAAGATCTTGAAACAGTTTGCATCTGCATTGTTTGTCAATTGCAATTTCTCTCTCTGTTCCTGACTCAAGCTTACAGCTCTTCTTCACGCAAGTGTAGTGTAACCATCAATCTTAAAAATTAAACAAAGAAGAAATAAGGTAATTAAACTCCTGATAGTAGCTCTTAGCAACATACACCTGGTTTCAGTGCAGCTGTTCTTAACAGAGTGTGGTTAAATAGATGGAGTTTACCCCATGCCCAGAAGGTGCAGCTCCAAGAAGGGTGTAGTATTGTAGCGTGAAGTGATAATGGTATAGGTAGGATGACTCTGCCGTTTGCTTCTGCTATAGTCTGCTGTATAATTTCACTGATGCAGCTAAGCTAGAAGCACAATCTCCATAAACTCCATTTTATAGGCCAGCCAGATGCTGCCTTGGTGACTGGAAATCATGGCAGTGGGTTGTGTCTGCATCCTAGGTGGTATGGGAATCATAAGGCCACAATAACAGTAGCCCACAGCCTGACACAGTAGGTAGTTTTTATGCAGAAGTTTTGTCAACAACTCTGACTAAATGTGGGTTTGAGTGATAATTTTTTTTGGTTTGGTTTCTTTGTTTGGTTTGCTGGTTTTTTGTTTGTTTGTTTTTTTTTCTTTTCTGTAGCTTAGGATGCAGTAACAATATCCCTGTATGTGAATGGAGGTAATGAAGGGTTTCTTTCTGCTATATCTGCGAAATTATCAGTCTTTCTTTGACTCTGGAAAGGCTGTCCTAGCTTCTGGATTGCTGTCTGTGTCTTCGACATTTCTATTTGTTATGATACATACAAACTTCTCATGCTTTTTATTTTGTAGAACCTGTGTGCAAGCATATTCGTAAAGGATTAGAACAAGGTCATCTGAAAAAGGCTCTGCTGAATGTGGAATGGCATGTTTGTCAGGACTGCAAGGCAGATAATAAGACACAAGAGAAGTCTGAGGAGGAGACCAGTGAAAGCCCTTCAATATGGTTATGTCTAAAATGTGGCCATAGGGTATCTCTTGTTTTGTTTTTAATTTGTTTTAATATCTTTTAGTGCCTCATAATATAGTGGAACAAGAGAGTTTCTAATTCAACTCTTATATTCCTTTTCTAATTTTAAAAGTGGTGGTACATGTATCATTTCATCTACTGTAGTGTGATTCAAGAATATCTGCTCTGAATTGGAAATGAAGTACTTAGAAGCTTGGCACAAAGGCATTTAGCAGGCTTAAGGCTAGAACACCATCTTGAGGACTTGTTTTCTTGGAAAGTCCAAATTATTTTCCTAAGAAAATAAACATTTCTGTTAATGCTCCTGATTTGTGATTTTTATAATAAGATCTTATGCTCACATTAGTTTAGTAAATTTAGAACTCTGCATGCTGAAGAGGTTTTTGTCTTGTTCCATTCTTCAAGCTGTTCAAATTGGAATTTGTAAATTAAATGTTATGTCCCTGAGCAACTTTATAGTTATTCTACACCCATTTCTCTTTGCAGAAATAAGGGTCTTAAAATAGAGACCTGACCATCCTAAATAGCTTAACATGATGAAACAGTTTTCATTTTAATTCTTTGTTTATACTTTGACTTCATGTTTCGTTGATAGTCAACTGGATTTTGTGACACTTCTGGTTATCAACATTATAGGGCTGTGGCAGAAATTCTCCAGAACAGCATGCTTTAAAGCATTATGAAACGCCAAGATCAGATCCCCATTGTTTGGTTCTCAGTTTGGACAACTGGAGTGTGTGGTGAGTCTGTTAGGCAACAGTTATAAGCCATAGCTAGAGGGCATCAGAGGCTGGG
Source organism: Micropsitta finschii (assembly GCA_034783455.1). Lineage (NCBI taxonomy): Eukaryota > Metazoa > Chordata > Aves > Psittaciformes > Psittacidae > Micropsitta > Micropsitta finschii. The sequence continues at coordinate 8,931 of JAVHNF010026048.1, read as the reverse complement.
ATATAATTTGTTTTCTTTTCTTTGTGAATTCTAGGATTTACCTCTAGATGGGTATAAAGCATTTCCACACACAAAGTTCTCAGCACTCTTTGCTGAGATTTGCTAAATAAATATTACTTTCTTGTAAAATTCGTTAACTAGAAAATTTTTGTAATTGAAATTGAAATCGACCAACAAGTAAATGCTGCTTTTGCTTGGTCAGAATACTAACACATGGCAACAAACGTTGATACGTAGCTCTAAATCTGAACTTTCAGCTCTGGGAGAAGTTCCTTTCTCGTGCACTTTGTGACAAACTTATTTTCTCAATAAGTGTGACTTCTTAATAGCATATGTATAGTTAAGAAGCACAGTTGTAGAATTACAAGATGCTGCTGGATCAGTGAATGTAAATTGCATCTCCCTGATAGTATCCTTTTCTTAAAAGGAATAGTGCACTACATAAGGGGAAACCTTAATTTTCTGAACTGTGCTATACACAAATACTGTGCCTGACATAGAATTTTCATTTTGCTTAGTATCCTTTTTTTTAGAACTCATTATCTGTCACTATGTTCATTTCTCATAGAATCTTTTTTTATATAACAAGATCTTCTTACTTAATTATATTAAATACTTTTATGTGTAATGATCAATATTTTCATTGAACTCTAGAATGGAAATATTAATTGCATGTATTACTAATGAATTAGTGAACTTTTTAAATTTAAATTAGTGTTAAAAATACAGTTTAGAAGTGCTTTATTTTCTCTTTTCTAAAAGTTAGTTTCTAAATCTAAGTGCTTGCGGCTGAGACGAAGTTGTTGAAGCAAGTTGTTTTGCTTACTTTGCTTACTTCTGGAATTTCTTGGTTGTACAGACTTGCACAAGAAATTATTCAGTGATTGATACATTGGTATAAATTATTATAAATCAAACCTACAGTCAAAAACTGTATTTCACAGTGGGCCTGGTATACAAAAGCAAGACCAGTTTTGGTCAGAATTTATTAATGCTATGAATGTGTGAATAAATCTTTTTATGGTGTGTATGCATTTGTGGTTGGAACTGGCATGTAAATAGTACCTGTAAACAGTTAAAAGAAATGTTTTGAACTTGGAGAGAAAGAGGAGAGTTCTAGTAATTCATTAAGTTCTGCTGGTTTGGGTTTAAAAGTGCTGTTGTGTGCATGTTCACTACTGGCATGACATAGCAGTTGGACCTACTTAAGTTTTTTACCCCTACCAGTCATCACTGGGAAAAAAACCCAACTTCTTCCAATGCCTTGATTCCTTCAAGGTTAGCTACAAAATTTTTGACAGAGAAAAGGTTATGATGTAAACATTACCCGTGGAAATAACTATCATTTATTTTTCAGGAGTAAAAATGCCTATTTTTATAATTAACTAGACAGACATAATCAGGGGTACAAAAGTTGAGCCAATTTTTTTACTATGACATGCAGAAATGTGAAAATTGCAGCTAATTTCAGGGGTGCTGGAGATTTAGGGAAGCACTTTGCTGCAGACTTCTACTGCTTTTAATATCAGAAAATAGTCTGATTTATGGTAATCCTGAAATCTGCTAAATGCATTTGTGCCTAAGAACTGTAATTGGTGTGTTTCAAGGTGTGGAGTATTTGCAATTTCTTCAATACTTTTTGCCACCTATTCAAAGAGCTGATTCGGCAGAACTGCAGAAATCTATACATACAACTTCTTCAGCTGTATGTGTTCTGGCAGAATTTTACTCAAGCCTTTATCACTGCAGCTTCTCTCACAGTTTTGTTTTAAACAGACTAGTGGCCTAACCGTGAACTTCCTTGCTCAAAAAGACACAAATAGGCTTGTATCAGCAAGGGAAGAGCAAATAAAAATGTGCAGGATTAATAGAGTACAACGGTTTATTTCTTATGCAATTTAAATAAAAAGAAATACTTGCTTGGCTAGAATACTCATAGTATTTTTCCATGCCATAGCAATGGAAGTAATTTCCTTGAGGGCCTGATATCTTTGTTGATTTTTACAAAATTTTCCCCGCATTTATTTTTACTTGCAACAAGGTTTCTAAGCACAGCTTTTAAGGGTCTAATTTATACTTGTAAATCACAGCCTCCAGTCACTGAAATAGTTTAGTAGAGACAATTTTTAAGCTTTCTTTTCTTGATTAGAAATAGATTGAACTCTTCTCCAAGACTTCTAAACCTTAAAATAAATCTTGTAATTTTGTGTAATGAATTGCATCAAACAAGCAAATAGTTTAGGAATTTTAAACAATAGAAAAAAAATAGGATTAATTCTCTTTCTTTTTGGGGGCGGCGGAGACAGGTGCTACATATGTGATAATGAAGTTCCATATAGTACTTCAAGCCGATTGGGCCAGACTGTGGATTATATTAGAAAACAAGTTTGCACTGGCTCATCACATACAGGTAAATAATTGTAGTGTGCATACAGTAAATCAGAAAGTCTCTTAAATGTAGGAGACACTACTGTAAATCCAGAATGTACACTAAATTAGATTTAACTTTTTGAGCACTTTGTAGTTAAAGTAAAAAGCTAATTTCCCGTTCTTTTTTTGATTTTTTTCTCCTCCTGTGTCAGAGTTCTGATAGCATAAGTACTGTTTTAACCTATGGGCCTAATTGGACCAGGATTTTGCTCAGTGTTTTCTAAACTTTTACAGACCAGAAATACCGGAATAGGAGGGAAAAAAAATTAATTTTACTGTGTCTTTTTTTAATGTTGCTCAGCTGTTCTGTAAGGAATTGATTTTCGGTACGTAGAAGTGCTGTCTTTATTCCTCAGAATTGCTTAGTCTGTCTTGAAGGATACTTGTAGGATTCGAAGGATACTTTGAGTGTTTAAAAGTATTTTTGTAGGTATTTGTGAATGTATCAGCTGGAGTTACTGTCTCCAGCTGTTGTAGCACATGAAGGTGTATACAAGAGGATTTGTCTGCTGAGTCTGTAGGTTTAGTATAGGTAGCTGCAGCGCCTTCAGAACTCTCCTAAAACAGCATGTTCAGCCTACAGTCTGTAAAACGTGGTTCTTTAAAAGGAGATAAACCCAGCAAAACCACCCACTTTCCACAGTGGCAAAACTGTTTTTGTACAAGGTATTTCCACTATAAGACCTGGAAGAATTTGCATATTAAAATAAATGCTGTAACTCATAGCTATCAAAAATTACACATTTGGGTGAAATTGTAGTCCCCTTGGGAAATAGATCACAACCAATGCCAACAAGCAATGCCAAATGGCTGTCTCCAAGTATTTGTTCAGGAAGCAACTGAGGTTTTCCCACAGAGACCAGAATCTTTGTGTGGTTTTGGTCACTCTTTTGCAGTTGCATAGTTTTTTTCCATCGAATATCCTTGACCTTCATATTGGCTCCCAAAATTCTTCTTTTCAGGTTTGAACTGGAAAACAAATGAATACCTGGTTGCAGTTGTTGCTTCAGGTGTTCTATCTGTTGTTGTCCATCCATCTGTTTCTTGTCCATCTGCAAAAACTGTACTGTCTGTTGCCTTTTCTTTCTCTGAGCTGGTGTTACTTTATTTTAATATTAATGTTGGCTCACAGTTCTGTTTTGTCAGAGACTGAATCAGTAGTAGACTGCCAAACTGGCAGAACCAGTGTGGGTGTTATTCTGAAAATTAACCAGAATTCCTTTATGGTTTTATTATGGTCATTGAAATTTTGAGCTACGCACTAAAGTAATTTTAGGGAAGATATCTTAATGTCTTAAAGAATATAAACCTTCCAGTTTCATCTGCCTAGGGTTGTGAAATAAACATGTGAATGCGTTCACAGTGGGAGGCTTGTGCATTTCATTTCAGTCAAAAGGGGTATCTCAGATGCCAACATGCTGGATGTTGTATAAAGCCCTAACATATATGGTTTTGCAACAGGAATTAAATTTCAGATAACACATGCAGAGTTTCAGAGATTGATGGCATGAATGGCTTGTGGGCCAAGTGGCGTGTTTAAATTGCATGCTGATCTGAAATGACATTTCAGGGGTTTGTTGATATTTTTGTTTGGTTTATTTTTCAACTCCTGTTACCTAGACAGTTTAAGAACCTACCTCAGTAGCATTACACAATTGCAGAATTAATTATATGTTTAAGTTTTAAACATCATAAATTGCTGATACCTATACTTTTTTTTCCTAGCGCCTTCCTTGTTACTGATAATATGTGGTATGTTTTTTCTTTATTATTTCAGTAGAAAAGCAACAAGATAACAAAGAATTTGAAAATAAAAAAGTAGAAAAAGACAGCAAAAATGAGCAGGAAAAAGAAGTTTCGCTTAAAGAAGAGAATTCTAATTCAAGTACTAACTTGGAAGTGACTGTGAAGGGACTTAGTAACTTGGGGAATACATGTTTCTTTAATGCAGTGATGCAGGTATGGTAGTTTTTGCTTAAAAAAGAAACCTTAAAAACAACCAACCAACCCAACAACAAATAACCCAAACCTTTGAATAGCAAAAAGAAAGGTAAACCAAAAAAATCCAAAGTCAATCAGCCCACAACTCCCCTGCCACCAGTATATTACAAGGACACAATTAAAATGTTTGGGTTTTTGTTTGTTTGTTTGTTTTTATCTGCCAAGAATGATAGGTTCTTTCTAAAAATAGTGTGTTGGCCCAGAGAAATAGGAAGAAATGGAGCTGCAGGTTCAGACTTGCTGAAAGGGAAAATATAACAAACTGCCTTGTCTTTGAGGGACAGCATCTTTTGCTGATGTAGACTGAACATGCCGAATTCTTGCTTTTATAAAAAAATAGTCTGGCACATTGCCTTTGCTGACCTCTTAGACTATAAGAGATTAATACCCGAACACCATGGGTGTTTACTGAAACACAGATGTTTCTCTTGGCAACAGGAAATCAAACAAAAGTAAATGTTAACAGGATAAGCATATTGCATCGCTGTCTTGTGTGTCTTGCTTATCTAAGCAGTGTTTGGATATAATAAACTTGCTCTTTACATGCAAGTTGTAATACACATGAATCTTGTGCTCTTTGGTTTTTGATACTGAAGCTTTACTCAAAATTCCTACTCACGGGCTTTAGTAAACAATTCGTTTTATTTTTAAACATGTTTTAAACCAAGCAAATACACCCACTGCATTTTACCTTTTGATTTTTAGAAACAGACACTAGGAAATAGACAAAAGATCAGTCTGTAGAAGAATGTGGGGTTTCTGCAATCTAAAATAATACAGAGGTAACACCTGACAGTCTCGTTAGCTGTATGGAACGTACCTTTAACTGTTAGATACCATTAGAATCTCTGGAGTTATGGTTACCACTCTAGCTCTGTATTTGGGAAAAATAAATTGATACTAATCTGGTTGCTGCCAATTCCATGACCAGTGGAACTCAACTGCTCTTCTTCTTGTTCCCAGTTACCAACTTTTTTCTTTCTTTTATGTTCTACAGAATTTATCACAAACTCCAGTCCTGAGGGAGCTGCTTAAAGAAGCTAAAATGCCTGGCACGACAGTTAAAATCGAGTCACCTGAGTTATCCATGGTATATATGCTTCAACTTCCATACCATTTCTTTCCACCTTCCGAGTCTGCTAAAGAATCAAGAATCACTCATCTCTGGATTTTAAATCTGTTTCAGCTAAATAATAAGATTAAGATGTAAAATCAGCGAGAACTTTACCACTGACTTCCATAAAGCTGCTTCTGAAGTCCACAGAGGTCTTTCATTCAAAGTGAAAGAGCAGTGATTCATTAGCTATTAGTTGTCAGTTGTTAGTACTTACATTAGGATTAAGTTATTTAAAGGGTGAAAATGTGTAACTTTTCTTACAGTGTCGCTTGTCTAAATACAGAATAGGAAACTAGAGGATGGATGTCTGTGGTGGTAACTGAAATAACACACCTCTTATTACAGTTAGGGATTTGGAAGTTAAAGAAGGGTTGTGCATTTTAAGAAATTGTTGGGTTTTTTTTTTTTCCTAATAAAAGCAAGAAATCCAGAGTTGCAACTAAGCAGTAAATAATTAATGATTCTTAGCCCAGTGTTTTTGTTTCACCTCAATAAAATCCACCTGTTGATTGGTTTTGTCAGGTTAACTTACTGCCATTTTGGAGGGTTTGTTTATAATAATGTTTTCAAGTGCTGAAGTGTTTAGGTAAGGAGAACTTACTGCAGAAGGATCTGTCACCAAATTAAGGCAAAACAACTTTGTTGCTTTTCTTTAAAACAGGAACCCCAGCTGATAAAGCTAGATCAGCCAGGTCCTTTGACATTAGCCATGTATCAGTTCCTGACAGAAATGCAAGAGACAAAAAGAGGGGTGGTCACTCCTAAGGAACTTTTTGCTCAGGTTTGTAAAAAGTGAGTATCTTTACAATTGCATGTCATAATGAGTATGAAAAAAGTTTGCTATTTAAAAAGACAGTTTTGTCCCCTTTTTTTCTTGAGCTCGCATCATAACCTACAAAATTTGTATAATATGTAACAAGTTTTGAAAGAAGAGGATAAAAAGCAAAATATAAATGAACAGAAGTAAAATGAAAGATTAACAGTGACATATTCTGATTAGCTAGCTTCATGTTTTTAGAAAACGCCTTATGTAGAAATTTCTTGGTTTTATATACATACATGCTTAAGACTTTGTTCTTTTATGTCTGATGTAAATTGTTTTTCCTTTGTCCAAGTTCAGTTACACTTTACAACCATCATTTCACTTAACAGAGCAATACGATTTAAAGGTTATCAGCAGCAAGACAGTCATGAGTTGCTTCGTTACTTACTTGATGGAATGAGATCAGAAGAAATGCAAGTGAGTGCTAATTTCCTAGTTGTGCAAACCTGTCTTCTTCATGCTGTAGATCAAGACTTTCCCCTCTGCTGAGAGGAGAAAGAATGTTCTTTCTAAGTTGAATTCTGAGAGTGGTTTGTGTTGCCCATAACACATGCTTCAAGCAGATGAGCTACAAAGCTGTAGAACTGGGAAGCTTCTAAGCAGTGCAGTTGTGAAGGAACAACCATGAGTATTACAGGCCACAAACTTCCCTCTTCAAATACTCTTGTTAAATGAAAATAGTATCTCCCGCATATACTGCATGTGCTGCTCAGGTTTCTAAGGTAATGGTATTTTCTGCCATTTTACAAGGCAGTGAACTCATTCTCTATGCTCAAGTCAAGTACAAAGGTTCAATTTTGCTTGCTTTGAAGGTCTTTGGTTAATTCAACAGTACTAAATGTCTATTGTCCTTCAGAAATAGGTTGATTTGTCCAAAGTTTCTACAGAAAAGCATGGCATATGTGTATTGTCCCTAAAGAAATGTTCTTTTTTCTTAATTTCTGAAATGCCTGAAAGCTCACTTTATTTGGAGAAGTATTTTACCCTTAGGCTTACTTTCTTATGTCCTAATCGCAACATTACAGTTGCAAGCTCGTTTCTCTGTTGTTCTTTTTTGGCATTTGATGGAGATACAGGGGATATATCTCTTCCTTGGAATGAGCTGGGCAGTTCTATCCAAGGGTGGAACTGCAGGAGACCTCGGTTCTAGCATCTTTCTTCTTCAGTGGAGAGTTAAGGAAGAAACTAAGGCATCGAGTTACCAAGTATTGAGTTCACCAGCCTTACGAATCCAACAGCATCAGTGCAAACAAAGGCACTGGATTACAAGGAGCTCTTTGGAAGGGTACGAGTAAGTGGCAGGGAGAGGATGGAGTGAAGCAAGAAGGGAGTAAGAGGGTTTGCCCTGTGGAAAACCAGCCAGGTGCTGGGATCCTTTGGCAAAGAAGGTGAGATCAAACAGGGGAGGGAAGAGCCTCACACCCTGCAGAGCAGGACCAAGATCCTGCTTTACAAGTAGTTGGAGGTGCTGCTTACAGCAGAGTGAGGCCGTAGTAACTCATAGGCTAGAAAGGGGAAGCAGTACTTGGGTCAGAAGAGAGTAAGGAGAGGAACAGGAGCTTTCTGGCCGGCCATGAGCAACACGGGCAGGAAAAGGAATGCCTGGAAGGAAGTTAATCCTATTAATGTCTGCATGGAGTGGTTTTTATGGTTGCTGCTGAAGAGATGAAGTCCTGTCAGGGCATTAAGAGCTTAAAGGTGGCAGAACTACTGAGTTCCCATAAAAATGCCTATAAAGAGGGCTGGTATGTGTAAGTGCTGCCTCTTGGTTGTGGTTTGTGGCTTTTTACCCTACCTATAACTATATCAGCCTCATAAAAGGCTATTGCCTCTCCTTTAAACACTTCCTCTCATGGGGAAAGCGAAGCATAAAAGTCTGGATACAGCCCTTGTATAAACATGAAGTAATCCATGCTTAGGAACGACTGCTTTAATACAGTTACTAAGGAGAATGTGTACCCAGCAGGCATGGAGGATGTTGCTTTAAGCCCTCTTTTACTATTAAAAGCCTTCACTATCGAACGTAGCTAGGGATGGAGTTGCTATTTCATAGACTGTTTGGTATGTTGGTGGCCATAGGAGGAATTTCTGGCTTACTGAGGAAAGCGGGATCGACCCATTGACCATAAAGCATCCAGAAAACAAGGTTTCCAGTGATTTCTACGCCCTGGAGTGATACATTCCCAAGGGAGCAAAGAAAAGGAGTGGAAACGAATGGGAAGACGTAAGTACAGCTGTAATTTAATGGTTCAGTCGTTGTAAATAGGAATGAGCACTGCACAAACCAGTTCATATTTGGTTGTTTGTCAGGGATGTTAGGTTGGACTTGAGTTAGAAAAGAGACAAAGGACAAGAAACAGTGACCTGAAGGTGCTGGCACAGAGGCATATCAGGAAGTCGTGCTATGAGAGGGTATTTGGTTAGCTTGCACTTTACAGAAGGGGCAACGTTCTGCTCAGGTGCATCCCAAAACCTTGCTTAAAAGTGATTCTTCTTGGAGCCAGTGCTAGGATGGAGGGAAATGAAAGCAGTATGTATGTGATGGAGGGACATGAAAGCA
>JAVHNF010026038.1:0-14075 GCA_034783455.1 Micropsitta finschii | reverse complement strand
TAGCCCATTTTTCTACTTCTCTAACCCTTTTTTAGCCATTTCTGGCCTTTTCTAACCTGGCTTTGAAAGCCTCTTACGCTTTTTAAGCCATCTTTGGCCTTTTCTAACCCTAACTATTCTGTGATTCTATGATTCTATGACCCATCCTGAAGAAGTGCCATTTTTGGCTTTCCAAGAAAAAAAAAAAAAGATAAAAATAAAAATAAAAAAGTCTAACAAGTAAAAGAGAAAAGCGCTAGGGGTCAGTCTTGTTCCAGATCTGGATCTTCCCAGTGTTTTCTTTAAGAAGCAGATTTTATGAACGAAATAGTAGAATGATTTTCCCTTTATGGTTGTGTCAAGGATTATGGGGTATACGAGCTGTGTGAAGAATGGAGGGCAGCAGCAGGAAAAAAGAGGATTCTATTTTATAGATAAAAAGAAATTTTACAATGATACGTGCGGCAGAGTTGGTTTTTTTTTTCATGACATACTGTACTACCATGCATTTGTGTATGTTTAAAACGTACCTGGTTTTTAAATATGAGTCTTTTGTATTAGCTTTTAAAACATATGGGTCTGGCCTAATCCCCATCTACTTTTAGAGAGTGGGAAATGGATTCTACATTCACAAGTGCAACAGTAACATAGAATCTTATATGTTAACATTTTTCTAAAAGATTTTATTTCATGTTGGAGAAATAGTCACTCTACAAAAGCATAATCAACAGCAAATCCTTAATGAGTTGAAGTTTTTGTAAGGTTATGTTTTCTTGGGAAATAAGATATTTTTACTGGCAATTAATTCCATGAATCTTTTTCCACCATAGAAGTCTGTGGAGAGGAGGATGGAAACAGGAAGAGAAGAGCAGGTAAAACTTTGTGATCATAGTGATTTTAAAACACCAGGACTTCTTTTTTAAGTGAAACCAATAATGCAAATTTAATTATGTTTGATTCACATATGTTTAGCAGGCCAATTGTGCCTACCTGCATGCCAGATCTACTGATGCGGGTTTTCCGTGGTGAGTACCTTGCAGTCCCTTATGATGGATTTTAACTGGGATGTGAGATTTGTTTGTTGAGGTCTGTTTTAAATATTTCTGCTAGGCTTTGTACTTCTAGGTAGAAATAGAAGTTGAGCTCCTTTATGACATATTGAAATCTTAACCCAGTTAGGCATACTGGCTTTAAGGGTAAATACAGTACAGGGGTCCAGACTCCCAGTATCGCAGTTTGTATTTCACATGTAGGTATATCACATGATGAAGTAGGATCACAAATATTTGCCATTCAGGCTTTGCTTCACATGGAGTGTACCTGTGATACCTGATACTTGTTAAACTGGTAGAGGCGTTCGCTGTTGTAGTTTTTACAGGTTAAGTTTCAGGACGTTGACTGCACTAATAAGCCTTAATGGCCTCTAACCAGACTCAGCTGGGGCTTCCAGCCATGCTTCTTGCCCAGGGGACCCATTTCAGCTCAGCCTTGGGTCTTCAGTCCTTTTCTGAGCTAACTTGACTCAGTAAGGGCTACCTGCTTCCTGAGGGATGGATATAGCAATTGACTCGGAGGGCAAGGATCTCACCTGCAGTACAGACTTGGAGGCTGCAGATAGTGGGTTTCACAGTCCTGTCTGGAAAAGGAATGGTGAAACTCAGAACCTTGGATGGTGCTTCGGGCGCCAGAGCAAAGTATACTCCAGTAATTAAGCTTGTTTTGTTGCCCTTTGAAATACTGACCTTATCTGCTATGCTATGGTCTACTTCTGGTTGTCTCTACTTCTCACCCACTGTTCCAGATCCTTTCTCTTTCCTTTGTCAGTCCAGCGTGTGAATGCCCAGTGCCACAGGGTAAGCCAAACTTGCTGCATGACAGTTTCTTTGTGGTAATTTTAGATGAACGTCACTGGATAAAACCCCCAGGTAAATAAGGGAAGTTGTTTTTATACTGTTCAGTTTTTCGAGGGCTTTTGTAACTGATGCATCTGATTGGTTCCAGTGCTTCAATTCTGTATGTTGGGTGGGGTCAAAAACCTACTGTGAGACCTGGGAGAGACTGAACTGAAATCAGACTCCGCTGGCCATTGTCTCAAAGATTGGTATGAGAAGCTGAGGTCTACTATCTCAAATATGGCTGTGAGTTGCTGAGACAGGACTCCACTGGCCATTGTGTCAAGGGTTGGTGTGAGGAATTGCTGTCCATTATCTCAAGGACTGCTGACAGACGTGCAGTTGAAGAGCTGGCTGCAAGACCAGCGAAAGTGGATGCATGTGATCTGCCAGGAATGTGCAGTACGTGACATTAAGAACAGAGGCTCTTCCCCCTAATGTATTATAAAAGGGAAAAAAGGTAATAGCCGTTGTGGCCATCTACCTTCAATGATGACTACAGACCCTGGGAGACACCCACCACCAAAGACAATGACTACTTGGGATGTCACTGGATCCACAGTGGTGACTGTCTTCTCTGCACTCCAAATTCTTGCTTAATTTCTATCCTTTTTTTCAATCTGTCCTATCACTATTTCTTATAATAATTATTTTTTTATAATAAATTGACTGATTGCAGTACTGATTTCTTTTGCATCTTAATTTCACTCTGAGCATCACAAACAAAATATTTGCAACACTGGGTTTCATCTAGTTGGACCTTGACAGGACCAAACTGAATTTAAGTGTAGATCAATAATAGGGATAGTGGTTTATGAATTAAGTTAGAATCTCACTTAGGGATGCATTTTCCTTTGTTGAGACACTAACTTGAGAAGTTTTAAAGCTGTTTGATTGATTCGGCTTTGTCATTTGAAATATAATATGACTGTTAATGTCTACTTGTACTGTTCTGCCATTTTCAAATGCAAATTGGGCTGCAAAACAACAGTAGAGTGTAATCTGGGGGATCAGTTTTAAACTTCACCTCTTGTATGTAAAAAAAAAAATCCCACTGAATTCAGTAGTTTTCAGTGGAAAGTTAAGTGGACATCCTGGCCTTGTAATCCTACCTACAGTTGATCCCTAGTTCAATTAGAAGAAAAAAAGAATAGGTCAAATTCTTATTTAAAAGCTCTGCTGTCATCTCTGAACTTCTGTTATTGAAACCAAGTGGTTTTCTTGAGTAGTGGAACTAATGAACTTGATCACGTATGAACTTGCATTTCTGGTTGCAGGAGATCCAGATGAAGCTTTTTCCAGTGTTTGAAATGTTGACTGACAGACAAGTCTTTTCTGACTCAGACTATTTTATCAGTGTCAAATTATGTTCTGCTAAAACACCATCTTGTACCAAAGCCTCAAGCTTTTCCTTCTAACCCTCCTTCCCCTAATTACATAAACAGTCTGATTGAAAATATCTCAATGCTGTTTTCGTCTCCCAGTTTACTTGACATCTGTTCTTCTCTGCTCTGTCATTGCTTATGTGTCGTCTGTGTCCAGCCATGCATTCAGGTCTAGCGTGTCCTCTGCTGTAAAGGAGAAAATACTTATATGTTACTATCCATCTAGTAAAGCAATAATTGTAACTACTTCTAGAACATCTTTATTTTTTTCTTAATTTACTTTCTATTTTCACTCAGGTTTGGGTTTTTTTTTCTGAGAAAACAAGGTGCTAAGAAATTGCTTCAGCCTTCTCTGTTCTCTTTATTGTCCTAATAAGCTTGTCAGTTTTATCAAGCATATAATTATATATCAATGTATAACATATATCAACATATAATTAAGTTCCTATACTTTTTTTTAATTAATGAACATGTAGAGAAGATAGTATAACTGTATAGACTGAGTTAAACTTGAGTGTGAGTACATGTCTTATCAGATACCAGACAGTTGACAATGTCATGTCCTTAAGTCTAGGACAGAAAATGTTTCAGTAACAGGCAGCAGCATCCTGTCACTAGTGCCAGTGAAGGAAGAAACCATACTCAAGTCATTCCTTGTGTGCAAGGCTCTGTTCCTTACCTTTTTCTATTAATGTTCTACCTGGGCTAAACATCTCTTCCCTGCATAGCATCTCTCAGCACCTGTGACCAGTTTTCCTTCCTTGCCTTTCCCTTCTACACTGTGTTTCTCAGTCAGCCTTAATTTTCTTTCACTCTTGAAGAGTTTCTCATACTCTTTCTGCCTCCGGATATTTGAAGTCCCTCTTTTTCTTCCAGCAATTAAAGAGTTTGGTTTCTCTGTCCCAAGACTTTATCTTCTCACTCCTTCTTTTCCCCACTCCCTACAGGCATTCTTCTGCCTTGAATTTTTCCCTCTTGGCGTGCTTTATTATTAAGAGTGCTTTATCCTTAAGAGTGCTTTATCTCTTTTTACCCTCACCTGGATTTCCCGTTTTCACTAAGGATTTTTCCTTTTTCCCATTTGCCCTTAGCTGATACCAGATAATCCTCCTTCCCAGTTCTGATAAGCCTGAAAAAGTGTTTGTTCAAACCCACCACTTAGCAAAGTGGAATCTTCCGTTTTCAGCACGGCAGCAAAAATTGAACAAGATTTTCTTCATTACTTTATTGGTCCACCCGGAGTCAGAGAGGATTGCTAAAGTAACAGAGTTTATGAAAGATGCCAACACCGTCTTCTCTGATGACCTCTAAAATCCTCTGGCACCCTAAGAAGGCAACATAATTTCATCTGCAGATGATCTCTATAATAAATCCCCAGCAACGTCTGTGCTGCTGCCTGCAGGGCTGGCTCGGTGACTTCTGTGGCTAATTTGTAGCATCCAGCCGCTGGCATCTGCTCCTGGCAGAAGCTCAACCATTTGAAGAGAAGCGGAAGGGAAATATAATCCCAATGAGGATGTCTGCACATGCTGTTCTCTACCTCTTCGCCTGGGTGTTTTGTTGAAGGACTGGGACATCTGCACAGAAGGGAGAGTGGCAGCAGCTGTAGCTCGCCTTGTGTGGAGCTGAAGTTCCTTCAGCACTGTGGGGTTAGCAGCGCGTCCGGCTAGGCAGTAGGAGGAACGGGATCGCACCACCGGAGCGTACACGGACTGACTTGATTAAATTCAAGCCTGATGGCCTCTGGCATACAAAAGATTCATCAGCCCGGGACTTGCAATGCATCTAAAGCCGCTCGCAACAGCTCGGCGGAGGAATGCAGTCAGGAAATGCACATGAAAATGTGCAAGAAGATCGCTCAGCTCACTAAGGTAAGCCTCGCTGTTGTAGCCTTCCGGGAGAGGTTAGGCTGCCCTGGCTGTGGACGGCAGAGCTGACTCGGAGCTGCTTTCTCTGATGGCCCCCGTTTGAGAGGAGGAAGAGAAACATGGCTTTTCATACTAGGCTGTTGCTGAAAACATCGGTGTACACAAAACTTCCTTTCAAACACTCCCCCACCACCCCCGGTGCTACAGACTAGCCTCAGCGGGTTGCCTCTGTGGCTGACGATTGGAGAATGGCACTCAACTGCTCTAATTAGCATGCAACTATAGCGAAAGGGCCTCGAGCTCTGAGAGCATATAGGATTTGTCTGTGTAATGCTTGGAGGGGTTGACGGTATCCTCTTTTTTTTTTTTCCCTGAATTATGAAGATGGGGATTCATTTGAGTTTTATAGGTTCTAGAGTCATATTGTTGCAAAGCTGCAGATGAACTGAGCTACCACAGTACAATACACTTGTTGTCTTGTACTTAATTGTTCCTGATGGGCATAAATAGAGATACTTTACATGACATTCCTAAAAGACGAGTTGGAGAAGAGACAGGATTAATTACACAGTATATTGTACTTAAACTTTTAGTTAATACTGAGTTACACTACTAAATGTTTAGAATATTTTCCACACCATGTTAAGAAATAAGAGAAAATCTGTACGAGATACCAGTTATCTTTTAACCAATCTTTATGCTGTATGCTTGTTAAGTGAGAAAAACCTATTTCCAATCCTTGTTCAGTAATCCAGTTTTTACATATTTTGTAGTCTCATGGCAATTGGTAAAGACATTCTAGCAATGAAAACACAATGACAGTAAAAAAAAACACTCACTAAAAATGCATATCAATAGGAAGTCATTAAGATGTTCAACTTAGACTGGTTTACCAGTAAGAGCTAGTACTAGAACTAGTTCCAGTGCCGCCATTCTCATCTAATGGTAACTATATGTGATAACATATATCATGTGTATGAATACATACACAAGTGCTACCTATATTTACACATATACTTGCTAACAACCTGATTTAGTGGAAGATATCCCTACCCATGCCAAGGGGGGTTGGAACGAGATGATCTTTAATGTCTTTTCCAATCTAGACCATTCTAGGATTCTCTATTATGCTTACTTTACTATACCAATAATTTTACCAGTGCTTTGATTGTATGTTTGTATAACAGTATTTGTACACAATCTGATGTTTTCTTTCTGTCCACAAATACACAGATGACTCTTTACAGTGCACTATCATTCTGTAGTAATTGAAAGAAAACTATCTGAATAAACATCAAATTTTTAGTGATTTGAACAAGGATGTGTTTGAGCAATGAAGTCTGTAAAAATTCTTCAAGAGAAGCGCTTTCCATTTATTGATTCCTCAGCCACAGTGAAATGTACATGAAAGATGACTGTAAATTGGGTTCAGGTGTCCTGAGTTGTCCCCATGTTTTCTGTCTGATACCTGGTATCTTTGGTGAGTTTTGCATGCTAAGTAAAATTTGTCCATAAGTATCACTCAAATCACTGTACTACCTTTTCTCATACAAAAGTAATAGTGGTACTTTATTAATTGATACCTTATGCTTCATAGTAAGTAACAAGAATTGAGCTACCAGCTCCTTCTTTTTGGGTGATCCATTTCTCAACAGCAGACTTGGAGCACATTGATGAGATCTGAGCAAAGAAACACTTGTTCAAGATTTTCAGCTCTCAAACTAAATTAATGTTCTGTACAAACTTCTGTGCCTTTTGCTATAAAGTGATTCTTTTAAAAGTCTCTTTAATCTCAAATAAATTTTGAGGAAAATATATCTCACTCTTTTCTGAAAACTCTATAAAGCTTGTCTTTGGTAAGGGAGGTAAATTCTGCTATTTTAGCAGCAAAAGGGGGAGGGGGATCATGGCCAAATTATTGCAGTGGGTTTTTTTCAGATGCTTTTGCTAAATTTCTACTGTTAAAATGTGGGTGGGGTGATTACTTTTAATAGAATTTCCCCTCTGAGTACTTTTCAGTCCTCTGAAATAAAGATGATTTGTACCTGAAGCTCAAAAAAGTGCTTCTGAAAAGCAAATAATTTTGCTTTGGAATGTGGCTTTTAAGAACCAATTTTCTCTGCAGTAACACTACACTTATAGAGAACTTATGGGAGAACTGGATTTTTAATCATACACTTTCCCTTCCGATTTCTGAGGCTTACTAACAGCAAACATCTGAGAAGTGAAATCTGAGACCAGATTTGCTAAACATGGCATAAATTTGTTCTGATCATTTTTGGATTAGAAACTTTGAGATCTCCTATTCAAACCACAGTTTTCTTGGCTATGTTACAGTCAGGATAATTATAATAAAATCCTTTCTGACTTTAAATTGCCTGAAGTGCTTTCTTTTTCTGTGCCAGCATAGTATGCAGTATGCTGTCATTATACAGCTGTAACTTCCTGCCCAGTGATGGCAGAAGTCACTGATGGGGTGATAATTTTCTAATTGCTCATCCATTCTACTTTGTACCTGGAGAAATGAATACACAATGTTTAAATGGGGTGTAGGATACAGAGCTTCACTTACATTCTGTTTCTTTAGTTAGTCAGTAGTGGCCTCCTCCTATTCTCAAAAACGAAGGAGGGGTGTGAAAAAGGCATCAACAGCAGAACCAAACTGAGTGAGGTGATGGAGTTTCCATCGTTGCATGAAATGTCGATTGCATTGTAAGACAGGTTGGTACGGGAATCCTCATAGCTAATCAAGACACAGAAATACTGAAAACTGCTCCCGTTCTACTGCCCTGCTACTTTTACTTTTGGAGAGGTAGAATATAGTAAGTTTTCATACCTTCAGTCATGCATTTTTCTGTTCTGCACCCTTCTGGCTGTACCAGCAAAACTACAAACCTTTACAAATGTTTTGTTTGCTTTGGGCAGCAAACTGCTTTTTCTGTAGGCAATTTATCAATATTTTTAGATGCCTGGCCCTTCTCACAAAGATTGACTTTTCCCACTGTTGACATGTAGAACATATGTTGGTTTTCCCCATTAAGCTATCACAGTGAGAAAAACCAACGAGCATATTTGTAAGCTCAGTCAGGCTCCCCAAAAGTAAGGTGGCCTTTGCATTTCAAGGCAGAAGTAGCCACAGATCCTTGTTTGCCATTAGGTATTTGTCTACCCACATTTGAAATCTGCTAATGAAAATATGGTATGGTTTTATTATTACTTGTAGAGTTTAGCTTTTGCTTTGAAAGCCACAACTTACAGTGCTAAATGAATATGTGGGACAATCAGGTATTGTTTGCAATATATGTATATTAAAAAAAGGTATATTAAAAAGCACAAACTGGTGTTTTTTGTTCCCGTGGAGGCAGGTAAAAGATTTAGAAGCCCTGGTAAGTTTGAATGAGAGCTGTCTAGGCCTTCTGAATTTTGACCTTAAAATCGGAAAACACTACAGCTATTTCCAGATAAGCTATGGTTTGATTTATGAACTTACAGAAATTAAACCAGAAATATCCCGCTTGTGAATGGGAATGTCCATCTGTAGTTGTCACTTACACATAAAATACAATTAATAGATAGGTACCTTGCTGCAGCAGTAGTACACTAATGCATTCAAATTCATAGAAACTTTAAGTTAGTGTATTCCTACAATTGTAGTAGAATGCATGACGGTAATTAAGTTTAGACTTCTCCATCAGACATGAGACCCTTGGCATGCTTTTTTTTGCCTACCAGTTCTGTGTATTTCTGACATGTTTAGCAATTAAATGGGGTTTAAAATGCACGGTGACTTTTTATAAGAAGTGTCATTCCCTGCTGCCTCAAAGTAAGGATTTCTATCATCTGTTGGCTGTTGCAGGAATTCCATGTGCTTATGGATTCTCAGGACAGTCCTTTTTGTTTGAGATAGGATGAGAAATGCTAATGAACTCTTGAAGAGGAGTGTTGAGCAGAACGGATCAGCTTTCATTGAAAGGGCAGTTTAGACAGGGCTGACAAGAACTAAGTATGCTGCAGATATTCATGCTATTCATGTTTCTTTTCAAACCTCTGCCAGTGGGGCTCAAACCAAACCTAACGTGAATAACTAGGATGGTGGCATTGCCTGGTGATCAGAATGCTACCTAACCCACAAAACAGTTATGTTTCCTTCTTTGAGACAAATTGCTGGGTACCAATGGAGGGATATTTTTAGTGAGAGTAGATAGCTACCCTCAAACTCATTTTCCTAGGGGTTCATCTGACTCTATATTGGGAATCTGGGAGCTTTGTTATAAGAAGCACATTTTAATTTGCAGTAGTTCTGGTCAAGTAGATTGTTAAAAAGTCAAGCAGTCTGGCAAGAGTTTTGTGTATGTATGCTGGATACTGTGAGTCAGAGGAAAAGAGCGCTAATGTAAGGAAAAGTTAATTGCTGGTAAAACATAATTACAAACTCTCTGTTTCCTTCAGGGGAAAGAAATACTGGAGGAGAACAAGTTTGGGCAGATGTTCCTTAGTGACTCTGTGTGGAGCAGTTGAAAATGTTACACACTCTGGCTGCTTATCACCACAGTCACCAGGAGGTTTATTGCCCCTCAGCTCAGTCAGCAGGGTAGCAAATATGAGCATTATTTAATAAGCTTCTGTGAAAAATCAGCCAGATAAGCAAACCCCACTGTCATTAGTTGTTTAAGGAAGGCTGTCAGACTTGTGAACAAGTGTGTGCTCATATTTAGTTCTGTTAGCTTCACTCTGCGAGCGGAAATTTACAGAAGAATCAGTAAACAGCCTGGTATGTGTATGTGGCTATAGGCTGTTACATCACTCCAGTGTCTTGTAGCATGGCTGTGTATTAACTAGATCTGTTAACCTTTCCTGTTTTATTTGCCATTAAAAAAAAGGTGGCTGACAGGTTTAGGAATGAAATATGATCAAATGCTAATGGCTTATTCTGGAAGCACCTAACAGCTGAGCAACTGTGGCAGAGCACTCCTGTTTCCTACTCATGTTCCAAGTTGAAATATGTTGCCTTTTTCACATAGCTTAAGTTAATTTTATTGACCTTATTTTCTGTGTTGTGTTAACAGTACTCAGTAACCAATGCTTACAGTGGCTCAGCTGATTTGCAGTTAGTTATTATGCTACCAGAGCTCTCCTGTGTGCTTGAGGCTTTTTGATCTCAGTTCTCTGGAGCGTTATTCAATATCCTACAGAAATGAAGCAAAATGGAACAGCATAAAAAACTAGGATCATGCTTTTGGAGCAGCAATACTTCTCTTTTGGCAAGAAATATAAAATTTGGTTTCCATGCAAGCAGAGAGAAGCTTTTATAAAGCTGCTTAAATTATGTTTTAACAAGACCAACAAAGTCAGTTATCAGTATCCCCATGTATTTTACTTTGTGATGTATTTGTTTTCATTATTTTTATGTACAATTTTCTATCAGGATTTCAAAGCTAGCATTATTTCTGCCTCCCATCTGACAAAAATGCACAAACTATGATTTCTGGAGTTGTCATCGCTACCTTTTCTTTACAGCACTAAAAGGGTCATAAAATAATGTGCAATCTCATATGTGTTGATCAGCTAGTCAAAAGCAGCTTTAACGACACTACTTCTATTAGGAAGGAACCTAAAATCTTATTGTTTGGATAGCTAGAAATTGTCATTGAAATTAATTCAAGGTACAAGAATGACATCTATGTACCTTCTTACCATATAGGTTTGTCACTGACTATACCAAGTTTGAAGAAAATCTGGCAGCCCTAGTAATGAACAACTCAAAGCTACTTTATAATGGAAACTGCGTACTAAATTCAAGTCACTTTTTCAAGGAACTCTAGTAAACGTTTATATACAAAATGTTGTGCATTTCATTAATATGCACATTACAGACAATAGGTAATAAAATATCCAGTGTTTCATGAATTGCACAAAAGTGCAAGGCTACTTTTTTTTTCATGTTCAATCTTTTCTTCATGTGTGATGTGTTACTGTATTCTTATTATATCTTAATTTAGTTCAACTATTAAGCTGTTCTTACCTCAACCCATGGGTTTTTACAATTTTTTTCTCTTTTTTATCCCGCTGGGGAGTGGTGTGCAGGGAGTGAGGAAGTGGCTGTGTGATACTTACTTGCTGGCTGGGTTTAAACTATGACCTGTACAAGTACCCTTTTCAGTAACACTGTAACTGTACCTCTCTCCTAACATTGTCTTGAAGTAGGATGTAGATGCCAGTATTTTACAGCTAAGAGAATTACACTGAAGTTAGAGGTCAGTGCCAACTCAGCTTAAGACAGTCTCAAATATTCTAAAGCTGTGTATTTAGGCTTTTCAGCCCTTCAGCATAGTGTATGGTATATAAAATACTTCTTTCCATAAAGAATCATGTTTTTCCCCAAAGTGACATCTTCATTAGGTGAAAGAGTATCTGTTTTACTAAAACAGCTGTTACACTGAGGTAGAGCTACCTCTGTTGCCACCTCTGCAGTCAGATCTTAAGCGCATTAACAGTCTCACTGCAACAATTCACCTGTTTCTCCTGCCTGTACACAACTGCCTGCCTCTGTGTGGAGCTGAAGACCACTTGTGACTTTAGTAGGAACAGATAGGCATGTGAGTTTTATTGCCTGTGCTTACAGCCATCAGGAAGAGTGTGAATACAGTTAGTCCAGTATTGAGACTGGGTTAATTTATCCTGCCTCCTAGTAGGACACAGGAGCTCAGGCTCCACAGTGCTGGTTCAAACTTGGCATTTTATTTCATGTATAGTAATTTGTTTTCCAAAGTGCTCAGGGGCAGCAGAACACACATAATCCTATTGCTGAGGAAATACTGCTTTTATGTCAGAAACAAACCACAAACTGACTGTTTCCAAATGGGGATTTTTTTTCTGAAGTTAAGGACCTCAATAAAATTCATCTGAAATAAGATTGTACCTTTCTTATGTAGTTGTCATTCAGAACTTTGACTTAGCCTTTAGGCACTTAAATACAGTTTTAACTTAAAACAGGGCACTACCAGAGAAGTCTTCTGTTTTAACTGTCTTTGGAAGCTACAGCATTTGGTTGTGACTGCACTGACATTTAGCCAGTTATATGAGAGTTACCTTTAGATGTAAACATGAGATTACAGTTGAATATTTTGCTTTTTACATTCAGGAGGAGAGAACTACAAGAATTTGGTAACAGGGCTGTTAAGAACTATAGGTGGTACTTTAAAATGTTTTTACAAAATTTAAATGATTTTACTAAGATGCTATATGACTTAGTATTTCATAAACATAATAAATTGTCTCAAAACTACAGGGCATTGCAATGCAACTACAGTGCATCACCACTGCACTCTGAGTGCAGTGGGTACAGTCCTTGTCCCCTGATTTTCAAGGTAAGGAATGCAAACTGGAGAACAGAACAGCTTCCTGCTGGCTTGTGCCCCCAGAGAAGTGAATACAGGCAGGGTGTGGTGAGGCAGTATAGTCAAGTTGGAATAGTGACAAGTGCCTCTTGGCCATCTGGAGCAGTTATTGTTCACGATATAAACATCATCAGTGCCATCAGAGACTTGTGGGGCTTAAAGCTTTACATTTGAATGCTTAAAATTTTAAAATCAAAGCATAATTAAAAATTATCTTAAGCATTAATAGCTGGACTAGGCTCTCATCATAGAATCATCAAATTGTTTGGGCTGGAAGGGACCTTTAAGTCATCTAGCCCAACCCCACTGCAATGGGCAGGGACATCTTCAACTAGATCAGGTTGCTCCAAGATTTTTCCTGAACAATTTCAGACTCTGTCAGTGTGTATGGAAGATTTAATTTTCTCCTTTAAAATACATTATATTACATTTATCTAGACTGAACTTTATGTGTCTTTTTACCACTGTTTGTGAAGCTCTTCTGCAACTCCTGTAGTCGACTATCACTTTGATACTTTATTTTTCAAAATTGTAATGGCTATATGAAGTAAGATAGCTGCTGGTACAGTGCTCTAGAGGCTCCATCATGATCTCTGTTCTGAAAACTGACTCTCTGAATAGAGAATATCTTTAGTCATAACAAAATAAGAGTATGAATAGTATTGTATTAGGATGAGAAAACTGAAAGGCAGCTGAAATCTCCACAGCCCCTAAAATACTGTGCTTTTCTCAAAGTATGCACATAATAACCTGGGAATTAAAAAGCAACAGCTCTTTTCTTAACACAGTAACAGCAAAGGCTCTGAGAAAGTTTTGCATGTATTCCCACTGTTGAATTTGCTCACAGCAGCAAAGAACTTAAATCTTGGTTCCTGCAGTAGAAGAAACTGGTATTATTAATTCATGGATGCCTGAGGGTTCTGAAGGCTTTTTAATTAGCAAAGTGTGTAGAACATGTAAAGAACTATTTTTGCATTTTAAAAATTCCTCTATGTGAATCTCATCTGTGAGCTACAGGACAGCAAAATTTGATCAAGTCTCTATAATGTTTTAGTCTGGATTAGGAAGGAACAGGGTTTATTTTATCTGTGTTTATCACAGATCTGCATCAAAGGCACAACCTGCAATAAACACTGTTTTTTAAATAAGTTATAATATTTATCTCCAAGAAAAGATATAGTCGATTGGGAAAATGTTTTTCACCCAGGACTGTAATTAAATCAACAATTCAATATGGACAAGATTTCCAAATTCTACTGTATTTAAAGTAAGGAAATACTTTGAAAAACCAGGAATTAAATAAAAACTTCCTTGATGAATTTGTTTGTTTACTTCATTTATTGTACAATTGGACAATGTCAGTTTATCATACTCTGTAACAAGATTTTAAAAGATACTTTGGAAGGGGAAAGCTTCTGATTAATATCTAGAATCATAAAAAAACCCAACAAAACAACCCACAAACAAAAAAAAGCCAAACAAGCAAAAGTGACAAAACCAAACCAAACCAAAATGCAAAAAAGCCCCCCGAAACCCCACCCTTTGCAAGCAGTG
>JAVHNF010026032.1:0-21609 GCA_034783455.1 Micropsitta finschii | reverse complement strand
AACAAAAAAAAAAAAAAAAAAAAAAAAAAAAAAAAAAAAAAACCACCACCAATATTGAAGTTTCTGAAATATTGATAGCTTTGTGTTGACTGCAGTGCTGAAGGCACTAACTTGTGCTGATGCATTTGGCGTATAGCTGTAGCATCCTTAGGTTAACATAAATCATGTGCAGTGCTTATTTTGTTTAAAAGTGAAACATCAATAAGCAAAAAGGCAGTGCTGCTTTTTCCCTGCATCCCACCCACACACACACCCCATGTTTTAGAAGTGTTTAAACTGAAAGAGGTACTAATTTAGTGAAAGCTGATGGCTTGCAATCAGTTGTTAATGGCAAGTGGTTACAAGCAATAGAGAGCTAAACTGGTAACTTAAACTACAGGCCAGGGATAGATGGGCCACAATGTGCTCGCTCTGTGATTTGTTGGTTGGTTTGTTGGTTTTCATTTGGCTCTTTTTTTAGTTCCTGTACTACAGTTCAAAAGCTAGAATCGATTTCCTGATGGTGTAAAGCTGCTTGTTACACTGCCAGCCTAGCAAATAAAGGTCTATTTTATATAAAGGTTAAATATTAATTCACTTAATGGAAGGCTTTGCCTGGTAGTGTGAAGATAATGTAAAACTGTTGGTTTGCCATTTGCTGAGTGAATTTGGACTCAAGTAGTAGGAGTGCTGTTTATTTAATCTACCTGACAACAGGAATAACATTGAAAGGAATAGAAAGAGAAACACTTGCATGAACTTCTGAGGCAGTAGAAGTGGTCATCTTTATTTCATTTGAGGATGGTAAAGCAGCATGAAAATCACAAGCATTTCAGTACTGGCTTTTACCTCAAACCACAGGAGTTTGCCAAACTAAAATTGTTCTGCACAGTCTAATAACTGCATTCTTACCCACGGGACCAAGGTAGGAAAGAGAAAATTATCTTCCTGGTGCTGTGAATCTTTAATTAATTTTTATGAGGCTTATTTAGGGATCCTTTTGATGAAGTCTCACAGGTGATAGTATCTTAAGCTTTTTTATTTCCCGTGTGTGTAAAGACTGCTTATTATTTTGAGTCTTCAAACATGGAAATTTGGCTCAGTTTTGTTTTGTGCTGAGAGCAGAAGAAAGGCGACAGATTATGGAATGCTTAAATCAGGATTACATACAAAAATTTCCTGTACTTTTTGTAAATGATGTTCTCCCATTAGAGGATGATTAAGAACTTTCTTATATTCCTTGTCCAGGGATATAGATGCTTGTCCAGCTGTGTGCAAAGGTGTTTACTTAAGATATAAGAGGAGCCAAAGACTAAGCTTCTTTTGAAGTACTTTTAGGGTTTTTTTCTGGGTTTGAAGCTAAGCAAACAACCCTCCTCAGCAAGCTTGTTTTAATTTTCACCTTTTTAATGATTTTATCTTCTTGTGTAGTTGAAAATGTGTTAACTGGAGAAATAATGCATTATTAAAATTTCAAGCAAACACAGGATTTGCTTTAAAAAATAATGTGACTTCTGTAGCATGCAGTGGAGTAGTGCTGAGACTACCATGACACAACAGGACCTGGTCTCACGTTTACGTGCATACTTTGTAGCTAATTGTGTGCTTCAAGCCTGTTTTCCTGTGTAGATCTCGTTCCTGTTGCAGACAGACAGGGGAGGAGGATATGCAAGTATGCATACCTAATGTGAAACTAAGATGCTCTTTAGGATTGACCTGTAGTTTGAAGCTAGCCTTGTTCTATTCTAAATGGCAATTTTTTCCTCCATTGGGTGGAAGGGACTGGGACCTTTTCTGTTAACTTCACAGAAGCTTCCATGGATAGATAGAGGATACCAAGTGGATGTTTTAAGGAAGGGGCAAAAGGATAAGAGGGGAGGCAATGCACAACACTACGCCCACACATCTGAAGGAAAAGGGGTCATACAGTGAAATGTCTTCTCATCATGTCTCTTATTGACTAGAAAAAGAGACATAGTTGCAGACCCTTTTACTATAGATATCTGCAGTTAGGTGAGACACACGCCACCTCTGTGACCAAAGTAACCCTTCAGAAGGAAGCCTGCAATGCACACTGAAGCCCTGCAGATTTAAAACTTTTGTGTGCATCAGGAAAAAGCTCTTGAACTGACACACAGACTAATGACAGTAGAAATGTCAGAGCTGAGAGAGAAGAGACAGTATAGAGTGATGTGAACTGCAGTAGGCAAGATGTACCCTGTTAACCTTAAGCTTGTGCTAGTGACCAGAATTTGCTCTATAAGATGAAGAGTCAAAAAAAGATCCTTTCCTTGTTGGATGTCAGGAGTTCAGTGTCTAAGGAAGAACAACGCAACCCAGTAAGTAAAGCAGATCTTTGTTCAGCATCTTGCCTGAACTGATGAATGAAGTGTGAAGGTCCTGGAGAAGCCCAAAGACAGGAGGATGTACTACTAGTCAGGCAGTATACAAGGTAGATTTGAAGAACAGAATTTGCTGTTGGGTTACAAGGAGATAAGGATGTAGGAGATAAGAAAGTGGAGAGACTTTAACTATACTTGAAGAACCCAGGTCAAGGGAAAAAAGTCAAAAATAGCATGTGACGGGAAGAGGGATGTGGTGGCAAAAAAACTTGGGAGAGAAGCAGGTTACATGCAACACAATTCCACAGGGACTTCTGTAGGAACTTGTTTTATTTCATTTTCTGCTTTCCAGTGATACCCCTGTTGGCTTAGTTGTTGACTCAGAAAACCTTTCTAGGTGCATATATGAATGGGAACATGCATAAATTAAGATCTAATCAATGTCTGTGAAAAGAAGTGTGCTCACTTGGTTAAGCAGGGAGCTGAATTGTCTCAGCTCTTTCACTGATTCAAGCCTCAAGGGCTGGCCAAAAATAGCCAAACATTTGATTCAGTATGTATTTGCTCACCATGTATCTTTTTTCTTTCTCTTCCAGTTACTATTTCTTCAACTGCAGAAAAAGGTAAATTTTTAACTTATTTTTTTTAAAGATGTGAATAGTTTTGTTGTACGCAAGTCTTAGGGCACATAGAAGTTAAATATACTCCTTTGTATGTAAGCTCTGTAGCAAGTAGATTAGTGCTAAGAATCAAGGTAAATATTGTGAGGTTGAGTCCGGTTAGCTTCTAGTACCACAAGCTTGGGATGATGACAAGCCCTGTGGGTCTATGATCTAGGTTTGCAAATATTTTTAAATGGGTACCTTCTGAGAACAGAAAAAGGATAAGAGAGAAGGAACTGCAGCAGATCCACAAGTCCATTTTCTGTTTATTCCTGAACACACCCTGTGACCTGAAATACTTACAAAAGAGGAAGAATTGTTGTTCTACAGTTTGCTATTTTCCAAACAGCTTACCAGGTTCTTCCTAAGAACCCCATTCTTTAGGACTGGTTGGAACTGTGCAGAACACAACCATTTCAAAGGTGACTGCAGATTATAATTTTAAATTGTTGATGGTTAAGGCCTGTTTTCACAAACTGTACTTAAGTCTTCATATTGGCTTTGGCACGTATATGACATAGTGTGTAGTACTTAGATATACAAACTGATCAAAAAGATTCCAGCATTCTTTCTGTGCCACTTCTTTTAATTGTGAATTGAAAACTAGTATAAAGGGTGATTCAATTCCAGAAGTTCGAAATATGTTTGGTTTTTGTATAAAACTTACTTTCATTTTCCTGTAGAAATACAAGTTATTGATGAGGTATTTGTTTGGGAGTTCATTTCAGCTTATGGAGGGGGAGGTACATGGATGGTAAATTAGGCATAGATTTTCATTTTGACTATCTGCAGAGGGCTGCCTTCAGAGTGCGAGATGACTTATAAGAGGCTCTCATCTCATAAATGTTTTAGCAGAAGAGCAGAGAATTTGAAGGTAGATTAGCAGTGTTCTTCCTGGTGGGGAACATCCAGGAGAACACCGAAAGGAAGGAACCTTGAGGGAATCTGTCTTCTTCCTGTTACTTCTTCATTAGAAGATGAGAGGGAAAATCTCCAAAGTAAACTGCAAGTTGTTCAATATGGGAGCTGTGTCTTCCTCTGGATTTTTATATCCCATTACACAGCTGGGCTTTACCTACTTAAAAAATCCTGCAAATTCTGCTGTGCTTTCCTGTTGACCTGTATTATGAGTAAGCTTTACTTTCTAGTTTCTTCTGGAAAGACAAGTTCCACATCTCAGTTAAGGAAATGTGACAGAGCAGTGATGTTGGTGTTG
This sequence comes from Micropsitta finschii, assembly GCA_034783455.1. NCBI lineage: Eukaryota > Metazoa > Chordata > Aves > Psittaciformes > Psittacidae > Micropsitta > Micropsitta finschii. Next base: position 17,410 of record JAVHNF010026032.1, on the reverse strand, counting down.
CATAGTCAGATAGGCTTTAATACCATTGTGGTGCATGTCTGACTGAAGCAGGTGCTCTTAAACCTACCAGAGAAGAAAAATGCCTGAGTAATTAAAGAGATTGACAGGATCACTGGAACCTGACTGTGAGGCTTTTAACAGCTGTCACCTGCATGCTTCTTGCACCTTCAATTCTAAAGCATGTCATAGGCATCCTGTATGCATTAATTTCTTTATTGAAATATTCAGGTTGATCTTAAAATGAGCTGTGAAGTCTTTTTTTTTATTTATTTGAAATAAAAGCTGTAGTAAGTTTTATAAAGTTCTTATAAGCTATATTGTAATAGCCGGGAAATAACATCAGAAGGGTCAAAAGGCCAAGCTACCAGTAACATTGCTGTGTAAATCAGTAATGTGCATCTTAGCAAATATATTTTGCTTCGTATTTCAGTGTACTGTGTTCAAATTCTTTTATTTCCAGTACTTAATTGCAACTTTTGATTAAACGAGTGGCAAATTATTCACACCATTAATGCTATTTCTTTGTAATTTCATATTCTTGCCTAGATTTATATTCATTAGGATAGAAGAATAAATTTAACTCTGCATCTTTCTTAACAATATAATATACTTCTGTTACATATCATCTTTCTGCGGTCTTGTCTTGAATGTAGTGTTAAGAATGATTCAGAAAAGGATGTTAATAGCATATCTTAGGAGGGGTTAGCGTAGTTTAGGAGGATTGTAAGAGCATGTCTGAAGACATTGTCCTCTCGAGGGCATAAATTATGGTCTAATATGCATCGATGCCTTTAAAGAGAAGTCATTTCATTTGGTCACAGCATGGCACCAAGAATCCTGGATTCCTTTAGCTTTGCTAGGATTTCCTCACGACTCTATCTGGCTAAACTGGTCAGTACTGGGGTTTGAGGATTTTGACATGTTTTCCATGTAGCTTGTACTTCACAAGAAAATGAGTTGAATAGGAGTGAGGCTGGTTTATATTTGTACTGGAAATTAATCCAAGATGCTTCAGAGAGTAGTCTGCAGAGGAGATATTGCTACCCATAATGGTGGGTAGATGAACTGCCAAAGTTAAACTAAAGCTGTCAAAAATGGTGTCTTCCCTCCCTCTCATTTCTTGGGAAGCAAGATACCTGATTACAGTGCTGATACCTGTAATCAGAGTAGGAATGGCAGTAGAGGAGTGGGGAAAAAAAGCAAGAATTTATTCAATGCAGGGCTAGTATGGACTACCAATTGCAGGCTCTTTTGCTCTAGATTGAGGGGTGCCCATCGCTGTTACAGCCGTGAAAGTTGCCCCAGTTTGGCTACTGAGGACAAGCCATTTTAATGGCTTTTAATGACAGTGACAGATTGCAAGTTCTCAGTTACTGCAAGAGTTGCAAAAGCACTGTAACAGCTGCCTCTTTCTAGTAAATACCGATAACATTGGCACATTTCTGTACCCTTGCTCCAACCAGCATTGGTGCTTGTTATTCACTCTATTGTTGGGGCATTTACAGCCTGCAACAAGACTGCAACAAGAAGTTTGAAGTATTGTGTGTACTCTAAAAATAATCTTTCAAAAGAATCTGAATTCTGGGATGATTTTTATGGACAGAATGGAACTGTTTACTCTGTAAGTTCGTTTTGATGTGCCCTGCATCTCATTTCCTTTTTCCTTCTATTCAACTCCTCTCACCCTCTTATCCCCCAAAGCTCCTATCTGTACAGCTGATGCCACTCCAGTTTTGTGACTGTTTCTCCTCTTTCCAAAAAGACAGTTTCTAATTATGCAGTGCCTAGTGCAGTGGTACACAAGTTCTTTCCCATCAGGATGACAGTTTTAGGATAGCTTTTGAAAAAGGCTTTGCTTCTTGCTTTTTTGGTCAGCTCCACAATTGAAAATTTATCAAATCTGGCTGTAAGGTTGGAGGAACTGGAGGCAAAGGTAAAAAGCATAATTCTCTGAAGAAAGCTGAAATAAAGTTTGTTTTCACTGCAACAAGCAATGAAAACCCTGAAAGATAAGTTAAGACCATGTCTTCCGTGACTGCACAAATATTTCCTGAGCCGTTGGAAGTTCTCAAAGTTTCTATCTTGTTTTACCATCCATGAAGTACATCAGGCAGCTTAAAGGAGTGGTTTTATGTGCACAGGAAAGTAGGTCAAAATTCCTTCTTCCTGCAGCTGAAGATAATATAAGTGAAGATAATGTAAATATTTACTATGACTTCTTTTCTATGGCTTGCTGTTCTGGCACAACTGATCTGTTTCCTCTTTACAAGTGGTAAAATAAACTGTTAGAGGAAACAAGATTGGAAGAAACTTCCTGGATCTTAAGGCCTGTTTCTGGTCTTTAAGACAACCGTATCACACAGTCCAATTCATGAATAGATTGACCTCCCAGCTAAAGCTACCTACATTTTGTTGCCACATGACTGTAATAGGAGGACTCTTCCAGCTTATATTCCTATGATGATTTGAAAGAAGATAATCAGACAGTTTTTAACTTACAGCTAGCTCTCATCTTGGAGTGCTGTCCTCTCCAAACCCGTACTTTGGGGTTTTTATTGTCATTGGTGACCAATGCCTTCTAAAATGGCACAGTGCTGCACTGTTTCTATTAGAAGTAGAAAATAAATTGAATTCTATAAATCAGTTATCAAATACTTTACTTTAGAACAGAATTGTAGCATCTTCTTTATCCAAAAGGGTTAGTCACATGCCACAAATGAAGCTGTGTTCAGTTTTTGGTTTTGGGAGTGGGTTGGGTTTGGTTTTTTTTTTTTTTTCATTCAAAATCTGTTTTGGAATCATACATAAAAGCATATTATTTCCTTGAGGAATAACAGCCATCACATTTGGTGATTTATTTATTTATTTATTTATTTAAGTGAGCACTCCTAAAGCACTAAATCTATTCAGGGAAAAGGGTTTAATATAATTTTATCAGGTGATTCATAGTGTAATAGTTTAGCCCGTATCAGAGATGAGGGATTTTATTTCTTGTTATTTTCAGCTATACTGACCAAACTCTGTATTTTATTGCAGCTGTCTACCTTGTGATTTTTCATCTGTCATTTTTCATGTTTGTATGGTCTTACTGGAAGACAATTTTCACATCTCCTGCATCCCCCTCTAAAGAGGTAAATATAACATTAGAAAAATGTCATTGCCTTTTTTTATAAATAGCTGAACTCTTTTCAGTGATGAAACTTGTTTGCAGTGCTGCATGATTCACCTTTCTCAGCATCGGAAATAGAACAGCATGACAGTGTATCATGAATGAAAATGATCAAGTGACTCTTAAAATACTGTATACTTTGTGTAATGACATTTCCTCATACAAAACGTGCACTTAATTAATCACGAGTTTAATAGTCATGTACAGTGCTTTGCTCTGAAGTAGTTTGCTTGAAACTTGGAATTTTTAAAACCAAATACAGTGACAACATTTTTATATTTCCCTTTTAGCCAGTTTTGACCTTTGTTTTGGTTAGAAAAAGTAGGTATGCAGTGTATATTCATAACTTGGAGGACTGAACAGCTTAGTAAGTCAAAGGTTAAAGTTTAAGGACAGTTGAGAAGTGAACACATAAAGGAGCTTTATATAATGGCAGAAGAATACAGGATGACCATAAGAAGTTTTGGTTTGAAAAAACACAGTGTTAATTGCAATAAGCCTGAGATGGGTTACCTTGTTTTCTGTTTTCTCTAAGGTGTGTGTATGTAAGGATTAAATATTGGCACCCTAAATTTACAATATTTCCCTTCCCTTCCTTGGTCTTATAAAGCTTTTAAATTGGCTAAACTGTTTGAGGCTCTGTGGAGGTCGAATTTTTATTCTATTTTTGGCAAGGCTGACTTTCAGTTCTAATGCCAACCTTGAATGCTTTTGAAAAGAGTTTAAACCATGCTTCTAAGGAAAAGCAAACACTGCTCCACAGTGCTTAATTATGACTTGGAGATCTGCATCTTAAGCTACAGAATACAAAGTGAAAAGAGCTAAAGACTGTTCTGCTATTTAGCTAACCAAAAAGAGTGAATGAAGCTGGTCAGGGGTCTAGAGCACAAGTCCTATGAGTAGCAGCTGAGGGAACTGGGGTTGTTTAAAGAAAAGGAGGCTCAGGGGAAACCTTATCACTCTACAGCTACCTGAAAGGAGGTTGTAGTGAGGTGGGTGGTCGTCTGTTCTCCCAAGAAACAAGCAATAGGATGAGAAGAAATGCTCTGAAATTGCGCCAGGGAGGGTTCCAAATGTGATTGGAACTGTTATTCTATGTTTTGTAAAGCTGTATGAACTAGAACTGATCATAAAGCTAATACCTAGCAACTTTTACTGCTTGGATTCTTCAGTAATAGAAAACTTCTTCTGATAGTACTTATTCTGTAGTTACAATGATTGTTGTAGCAAACTTTTCATATTCAGTGAGTGAAAGGGATGGTTTGGGCATGTGGCTTGTAATGAATGTTTCCTATAGCAAGTGTGGAGGTAAATCAGATTGAATGCAGTTTTCTACAGTTAGCTTAAAAAATTGGGAGGAGGGAGGAACCAAACAACAGCAAGCAGGGAAACACACATTAAAAACAAAACAGAAAAACCCACCAAACTAAAAATCTACCAGCTCTTTTAATAGGCAAGACCCTGCTGTTCTTGTAGCAGTGAGTAATTTATGCTGGTTATACTTAAAAACAAAGCCTGACTTCAGAATCTCCCTATTGTATGACAGCATAAATGTATATAATTTTAGTCATTCAAATTAGCCATTCTTGCAAAACAAACAGCATCCTGTGGTCTTACTATTGAACTAAAAACAGATTCTGCAACTGCTGTTGTTTTAGTGTAATCCCTGTACATTTGTCATAATAAAGAACAAACAACATTACACAAGATGTAGAAAGAGGAAGGAAACAAAGGGACTCTTTCTGTTTTCAATAAGAACTGCTGGAACCTCATTGAAAATTCTGTTAGCTCTGTGGTAACAGACAACTTTTGATGTCTGTGAACATATCCTGCTATTGTCTGAAGATACTGTGGTCTCATGGCCCTGTGAATTTCTGAAATTAGAACAGAAATATAGCTCTTTGGAAAACCAAAATCCTATCCGGGATTTTTGGGGTAATATTATGATTATGATGTTACTTGAAGAAATTAAAAAGTTTTAAATGTTGTGATTTAGTTCCTTTTCTGTGCATTAAAGGTTTGCCATAGAAATGTCATTTAGAAGCAGTATTTCATCTTTAATGCAGCCTGGGCTTGACTAAAGGTCATGGAGACAGGCAGTGGGTCACCTAGCAGCCTCACAAGGGCAGTGGGGAGGAAGGAATATTGCACTACTGTTTGCTGGCATGATGCTTCATATCTGCCTTAAACTTTTGATGTAAGCATCTTCAGTTTTCATATTAGAGTAAACATCTGTCTTGGATATTACAGTTGAAAAATTAGGTTAAACTCTTGGTTAAGCTTTAATTTCACCCTTCATGTAGCTCAGTCCTAGTTTCTAATTATTTATAAGGGGATTGTGGTTCATGTTTCACCTTCGAATGGTGGGTAGGCTCAATAACTGGGATGCTGCTGTATGGAACAGGAGGCTTAACTAGATTCTGTGAGATATAAGGCAACTTGTTTGCATTCTGGGTAATGAAATAATAGAGAATTTCAGCAATGTCTTACTGCTTCTTCCTTTCTGTGAGTGGAGTCTTTGCTGTTGCTTGCCAACTGACTGTAATCCAGAAGAGGAAAAAGTACAAGATGAGAGGAAAATCCGTGTGAACTAATCATATACATGTTTTTGGTAGGAAAATATCATTGTGTTAAAGCACATTAGGCCAATTTTTGTTCCAGCTGCACACACAGGATTTTCCACTCACTTCCATGAATACTTTGTCTGTGTGTTCATAAAAAGAGCTCTTGTAGTCCATGCAGGAAGCTCAGAGTTTAAAAGTGCTTCAGAAGAGAAAAATACAAAGGAAATAGTGAGTTCAGCCCACACTCCACTGAGGCTTGTCAGCACATGGGGTTTTGTTGAGCTTAATGGTAAAGCTCACAATTTCAGTGGATACCAAACAAAGTGGTTTACAAGTGAGTAAAAGCTCTCCAGCTTCTTCTGGTAAAGCTGTACATTTCAGTGAGGCTTCAACAGGAATGTTCCTCATGCTTTACGCAGAACTGGAACTTTTTCAAAACTGTACAGGCTTTGAAGCAGTTGCTTTCAATACAGCTCCTGGATTTTGCTGACTGCGAAAGTAGAAGTTGCAATGCTGACTACACCCAAGTGAAAATCCCATTAAACACTTTCAGCTGTGCTTGAAGCCATGAATCTGCCCTCTGCCCCACCATGTTCTTGCCCTCTATGGCTTGTACCCCTCTCTAAGAGAAAGAGAGATAAAAGAACTTTAGTTTCCTGTAGGAACAAAGGAATATTGCATCTTTCTCTTGTTCACAGATCACTTAATTTATGCTCATCAGGAATTAAAGAAAAGTTGTGCCTTCTTGAAACTCACTGAGTCTCTGCCTTTGTGTTGAAGGGAAAATGCTGTAGATAATGAAACAGAGATGAAGATGATTTTCTCTAAAATCTGCCCAGGACTATTGTGGAGTTTTAAGGATCTCCTGTAATTTCTGTAGCAGTCTTCTTTCTGTATGTGGGGTTTTTTGGTCAGTGGGTGGGGGTTGCCCAAAGACCTAGGTATAAGATACACAGGGTCTTTTCCTTGGAGCTTAACTGGAAGACAAAGTAACAAATAATTTCTTCCCATTGTTCCATTTTCTCCCTCCCTCCTAGTTCTGTTTGTCAAAAGCTGATAAAGAACAATATGAAAAAGAAGAGAGACCAGAATACCAGCAGGAGATTTTGAGAAGAGCTGCTAAAGATTTGCCTATTTACACGACAACAGCATCGAGAGGTGAGATATTAAGATAATTCTGTGCTCCTGAACCTACTAGTTTAATTCAGTGAAATTCATTTGATGCCACTGAATGAACAATCTATTAAGCACATGTTGAAAGGCCATGACCTTGTTTTGTTATTTGTTTGGACTGGGTTTTTTTTCCCCCAAGAGAAACTGGAGTCCTTTGTCTGAGGATCTCAACTTGGAGCTGCTCTTTAGAATAATTATAAGTTAAAAAAAAAATCTATTTCTAACAAGTAGATATATTATAACATTTATCTCTAATTATAGCTATAAAAATAAACACAACAAAGAAATATGATTAAATCAGATAGAAATAGAGAAAATTAAACTTTTTACTCAATTTTATAATCATTAAATCCCCCTTTTAAACTTCTTTTTATGAGTGGTATCAGTTCAGCAAGAGGAGAAGAGAAACATCATACTTAAGGCTAGAATTTAAGAACAAATAAATGTTATTCCATTTCTATCTGTAATTCAGCACAAAGCTAGTTATGGGCTATTTCTGTATTTGCTTTTAATATGTATAGGCATTTTGATTCTAACTTGTATATGAATGATCTGTGAAACTGCTGTCTTATGCATATGTATATTCTTTAAAAAAAAAAAATCTTTTATATGTATATAAATCTGTTTTGCTTTCTTGAAGCTAGGAACCCTGTATAGTTTTCCAAAAACATAAACTCCTCAGAATAACTGTTCCGAAGTTGTAACTTTCCAAAGTCTAAGGACACCTGGCTTTTTTGAATTTAAGCCTCCCTTTAAGGGAATCCCAGTCTAAGTTCCTCAAGTGGTCTGGGAAGCTCTTGCCAGCTCTTAGCAGTTCTGCTTAGTTGTAGGTGTTGGCTTTCCTCCCCCTTTCAAACTGCTTGTGCTGGTGTCTTGTTTCCATTGAGAAGAGCCTGAAGGCTTGTTTAAAAATATCCAGGAAAGATGAGGAAGAGCTGATTTACTGAACAGTCTGCTTGATCTCTCTGTGGTGAAGAGGATAGAGAAAGCTAATGCAGAAAGTTGGCTTGCTGAAAGAACATGTTTTCACAATAGGATGTTGGAGTAACCTGTCCAGAGGTGAAAGCAAGCAAGCCATAGGAGATCAGTGCCGGAGGATGAAGGATGGGAAGACTGGGAAGCCAAAGAATAAATGAAGCTGGACTCAGTACAGTAGTAATAGATTGAAGTGTTTAAAATATCATATGTTACATTTCTTTAAAAAAAATTGGAAGTACATATACGAGAGTAGGCACATGAAGGCCTGTGAGAACAGGTGTGGTAGGGGAGGGCAGGAAGCTCTTTAAGATTCAGTTCATGTTAAGGGAGAAAACCTTTGTAAAATTAAACGAATTCTAATGACTTGACCCTTACCACTTAAATGCAGCAATCAGATACTGTGATCGATGCCAGCTAATCAAACCTGACCGCTGCCACCACTGTTCCGCATGTGACATGTAAGTTACTGTAACTAAAATGATGGGGTTTTCTCTTTCCTGTGATCATCACTTCAATGTGTTCATGTCTTTGGTGTGTCAGCCCCTGCAATACAGATTTTATTACTATTGTTCCTCTTTCACACCCTCAGTACTTGGATTTCATGAAGGAGCAAAGTTCCTCCTGTTGATGTAATAATCTTACTGCTGCCCCATTGTCCAAAGTGGCAGAACTTTCTAGGAAACCTGCTTGAGGCTTTGTAAAACAGTGCTTTTATTAATAAATAAATAAATTAAAAATCAGCAACTGAAAACAAGGAAAGGCAGGTCTGAGATACCAGCACCAGCAAATGCTTATTATAGAACTATTATGTCTTGATTTTTTTTCAGCGTTGAAACAGATGTGTGCTATTAATAATGCTAAAAATCTTAGAGATTGACAGTGGAATTTCATGCCTTAACCATTTCAAAGACATCCCTGCTATTCCCTAGCTTGATTCTGAATCATCAGACAAGCCTGAGGGCACTGAGTGAGACTTCAGTATGTTGAGCTTGAGGAAACACAGTTAACTGAAGAACCTAATACATGTCTTTTGTCTAAAATCTAATTTATTAGCAAATACAGTGAATGTGTCTGTGTGTCTGAAATATCTAGTGTCTGTCCTTACAATAGAACTAGATGCAAATGGCATGTGACTGTTCAGATTACCCACTGTGCTGCTCTTTTCCTCAATTAGCTTTAAAAACAAGCAAGGAGAAAACAAAAAAAAAGTAGCAAAAAATAGCCCTAAGGTAGACTTAGTTGGAGTGAATGCCAGGCTAACATACTTTACCCAAACAATGCCAAAGGGTCCTTCAGATTTGTTTTGTCTCAGTGCACACATAAAACTAGTGTGGCTTAATGAATTATTATGTGGTGTTGCTCAGCAATACTTCCCCTGTTAATTCAAGAGACTTCATAACTTCGCTGAATCTCACTTGGTCTTTTTGCATGAAAAGGCAGTTGCTGTAGTACAGAGAATGGACATGATTGAGAAGGATTTGAAAAACATACAGTGGGGCAGAATACTTTAAAGAACAAACAAGCAAAAAAAAAAACAGAAAACCCAACACCACTCGCCTCAACCTCCAACCTGCAGAAGCTAGAAGTATGTGCCTTAGAAAGAAAATGTATTTTTGCTTTAACTTGCTGGAAATTCTCTTTCAGATGTGTACTAAAAATGGACCACCACTGTCCATGGTAAGTTAAAAAAAAAGAAAATCAGTAATAATAATGAATTAGATCTTGCATGAATTAGATGCTGCTTCGAAAATGCAACTTTGAAGTAAAACTTGATTTTTCACATAACTTCTTGAGGCTTTAATATGTGAAAATAAATGTTGCTCCTGATATGTTGAAACATATTGTTGCAGGCCCAGTAGCCCAAACCATGCAATTTCTCTTAATATAGAGAAACCCTGGTGTTAGCGAGACCTGAGAGAAATGGCATTTCCTTTTGTTTAGTTTGGTATTGTTACCAGGAGAGGAGATACCCACTACACTGTGAAAATAAATTCTCAATTCTGGATGATACGTAAGACCCACTCAGTTACTCTTCTGCAGTTTGTATTCATTGGTAGTCAATAAAAGTATTACCTGCTGTCACTGTAAGAATACTCTATCAGTAGTTGACTTCTAGGTGGTTTTGTAACCACTGAAATTGGAGAGGCTCATATTATCTTCCATGATGTCTATAGTTCCTAGTGTGTGAGATGCTCCCTCTACAGACTGTATGTATCATATGCTTTGCCAGCTCATGTCCTGTCCTGTAGAACTTCTTGGGGGACAAAATTTATGTGAAGGTCCCACATCATTTGGCCTCAGAAAAAACTTCATTCAAAATGGTGGCTTAAAATGCTTCTGGAACACTAGTGCCAGACTGGTTTGGACATACCACTGACATCATAAACATTATGCTCTGCAAAAGCTGAATGTATTGGGGTTTGGGGGTTTTGGGGGGTTTTTTGTTTTGTTTTGTTTTTTTAATATCATAGTAACCTCTTTCTCTTTCCCCTCCTTCTAGGGTGAATAATTGTGTGGGATTTTCTAACTACAAATTCTTCCTCCTGTTTTTAATGTATTCCTTACTGTACTGTCTGTTTGTTGCTGCTACAGTCTTACAGTACTTCATAAAGTTTTGGACAGTAAGTTCTAAGGCTTTTTTTTGTTCTTCATTTGTTTAATTCTGCATGTGTTATTGGAGGCTGTATCAGCATCTTGTCACTCACCATTTACTCTGTTCCATAGTTCATTGCCATGAACAGCATCAATCAAAGTGACTAAAGCAGGAGAACCTTCTGAATATTAATGAATTAAATGTATTACACTGCCCAGGATGAGTAATAGGGGGAAGAAGTTCTAATGAGGACACTGCAATTTCTCTGCTACATCGAAATTGAGCGGCACAGCTCAGGTTTTTTTGAGACTATTGGATATAGATACATAAGTATAGAAAGAACTGGCTACAATAAATACAATACATAGAATCATGTGTGTGTCTCTGGATACACACACGTGTATAAAAAATAGTGAGAAATGTGAAATATAAATAAAAATTTTTATATCTTCCTAGACTTGTCTATGGATAATCTGCTACCAGAGAAGGCAGATTAATTTCTTGGGAACTGACCAAGCTGTGTTTTGGAGTCCCTGTAGAGGCATGTCTGAAAATCATACTAGTAGTTTCTATCAATCTAATATGAGTAGAATGCCAAGATATACAGTGTGAATGATATCTTGCTTGCAACTATAGTCAGTTGTCAAATGATTGATACCATACACACATCTTAGTAGATTTAATAACATCCATGTGAAGAGCAACCATTCTTGTATGTCTGTGTTGTATTCCCCCTATCAGTTTTGTTCCAGTCCCATTCTAGGCTAAACAGAGTGTCTTCTGGTGGTGTTCCCTTTCATCTCCAAAAGTTTGTGATGTGCCTTTCTGTCTGTAGGCAGAAGAGCAGGTGTTGGAATTCCTTTAATCAGTTTCCATTAGCTAACACAGGAAAAATCATTGTAAGTGAAAGGCTCTCCATCATGTCTTTATAAGTAAATAACAGCATTTAGATGTTGTTTCTGTCAGTAACTGGGAAAAGTAGTTATTGTCTATAGCTGTAGGAAGAATATTGGAGCAAAAAGATGTTGCCATCTTCAGAGTAAGAGAAGGTTGATCGTGTACTCAGAATAGCTGTATTTTGAGACAGTTTGCATTAGACAGGTAAGATAAATGGTGCAAAAAGTATGTTTGCTTATGTTCATGAAAGCCTATGGGTCTTACCTGCCAAAGTGCTATGTTTCTTTTAGTCTGTCAGTTCTGTGTAGCAGCCTGTCACTAGAGAGCAAGGAACTATTTGGTAATAGAGCTGTCAGTATTGTGTGAGATGAAAGCCATGAATGTATTTATCAGTCCTAGCTGTGGCTTGACAGGTACTTCAAATGAAATGGTCTGATTCTGCTGTTCAGTCTTGCATGACTGTAAATAGATAAATTTTTAATTTGTGAATGTGCCACTCCCAAATCTGCCTGGCTGCTTTCCAGCACGTGGTGTGCAATGTCTGATGAATCTGCAGATGTGCTCTTACATATTTACCAGTCAGTGCCTGAGGCGGGGGGAAAAAAAAAGGGAATTTACTTGTTCATCTCACTTCCTAAGTATTAGTGCGACAGAAGTCTGCAGGACATCCAACCACAATGAGCATTCAATGCCAGCATTTGTAGCAAGGCTCTTCCAAAGCCCATCAGACAGAATAGTGAAGTGGACCCTTCAGCAGAGGATGTAAACTTAAGAGGGACTTTTCTCTCTCTCTTTTGGAATGATTTGGTTGCTAAAAATGCATTCCTGCAAGAATGGGCTACTTCCAAAATGTGACCATAAAAAATGTAGTCATGTGCTTGCACTTGTTGCATTTGCTTTTGGGTATTTCCAAGACAAAACTTGGTGATGCCATTAGAGTAGATCTCTGAATCACTGTACTCAAATCACTCATTACACAAAACTAATATTCCTCTGATTTTTAAAATAGCCCGATTGAAGTAGACTTCCAGAAAGAGGTGGCAGCACCATAATCGTGTAGGCTTGCAAAATTTACTATGTCTCTAGTATGTAACCTTTTAGGCAGTTTCTTTTGACTGCAGAATAGAGTCCTGTAAGCTTTTCTCTACATCTGTATCCAGATTGGAGTACTGCTGACATGTGCCGTCTGTAGACTGCTTCAGTAAATTGCAGATGCTCAGCTTTGTCTGCTACAGCATCAGACAGAATACTGTTTTGACATTTTCTGTTGAGGCTCTCTAGATGTTAGTTTTGTCTCCTCAAAGCCTGAAAGAAATACTACAGTATGGCTTCAAAAGGCAGTGTTTCTTTTTTTTTTTTTTTTCTCCCTCACTTCTGTTTCTTCAAATCATCATATATACTACTGTATATATCCAGTGTTGGGATGGAAGATGAACTGTTCGGGGGGGGGAGTGTATCCTTGGGCATTTCAGACCTTGTAATAGTGAGGCTGTGAAGGTGTACATGCTAACAACACGAATTTTAGCAATCCAGTCTTTTAATAATACTTGCATAGAGGCACAGCACATATGCAGATACTTGCAAACCTTGTGAGATATGCACACTTACCTAACTTCTGTTGAAGAGAGTCTTGTTGTTTCCCACTTACACATGCAAGACATCTACATTCATGCTCTATACAGAAGTGCTGAAGAAAGATCTTGATATTCATGCAGTGGTGGAACAACCGCACTGGCTGTAAATGTTTACTACAGGCTTACACACTGATGTGGATGTTAAAATCTGTTTTATAGATTAAGGGAATATGAATGACTCCTTTTTTCACACTGATAACTACTTTTCCTATACACATAACGTTTTTATTTCTACCTAGGAAGTTGTTAAAGATGAACAGATAAAACCTTAGTTCAACCAACTGTATTTGACACAAACACCAGTGCTGGCTGAATGCCCAGTTTACATAGTGCAAGGCTGATGCCTTGTTTACATGGTGCATGGTGGTACTTCCCAGTGTATATTTCTGTCTACTCTCATTCTTGCTGCACTCCCTCCCCCTTGAAACCCCTGTATTTTCCAGCTGTTTTCAGTGTGTTTCATTGTCCTCCAAGTAATTTTGGCAGTCCTGAGCAGAGCTAATTTAGGGATGTGATGTGTGTTCTGGGTAGATGGTGCATGCTTCTGCAAAACTTAGTTGCATTAACAAAACAAAAAAAAAGGAGATTCCAGATCCTTAGTTAGAACTCATTCCTTTTGCATGTACACATAAAGACAAATACCAGATCTTTTGACATTTTTTGAGATCTAAGTTAGATCTAGCTACTAAAAAATGAGCAATTAGTCAAGCTTTGACAATATGGTTTTTGTTGTGGAATTTGAGGGGTTTTGTGACCTGATACATGCTCAAATGACTATGCTTGTGAAGGAGTTTGTAGGGGGACTCTTTAGAATAGTGTCTGGCTTCAGTTTATTATGTGTGCTAAGTAGCCTACATTTTATTGTGCAAATTGCTTCCTTTTCTAAGCTCCACAACTCTCTCACCTGCAAGACTCTGCTTCTGTACTGCTGAGCATAACGTTTTCAAGTAACAAATGTTTGAAGTTTCACTCTCTTTTAGCATGCTATGGCTGCTAGAACACAACTGTGAATAAGCCTGCAAAGCCTGCATGCTTCTCTCCAGGAAGGAATTGGCCTTTTTTTGAAAGATGCTTCAGTTCTGCAGCTGTCATTCAAGAATTTACAACCAGTGGCTGAAACTGGGTAGTCAGAAGATGTAAATGCTCCCTGGAGATCATGCAGATTAATAATGGGTAATCCAAAAATATCCCTCTCAGGTTATAAAGCCACTGCTTTAGGAAGATGTAACTGAAATAAACCTGTATTTTCTGGCCTACAGAAAACACAGGCTAAACTGGTACTGATATTAGAGTTTCAAAAGGAAGAACTGGCCTGAGAATTCTTTATCAGGAACCATTTTGTTTAAATATGCAATTCCAAAAGAGTCACAAAAATAGAACTTACAAAAATTAACTAGGAAACTGGGGAATAATGCAGTGTGCTCTGAGGCAGGAGGAGTTATCATAGCTTTAACATGAAGTTTAGGAATAAGTGGCAGTTTGAATTTGTGTTTTGATAGCTTTAATTTCAATGGATCTCGAAACAACACATCCCTACAGCAGGGGGAAGAGGGACTGTTGCACAGACTGTCAAAGCAAAACTGTATCAATAAAAAGGCAGCAAATAAGGAAACTGAATTTAGCTGGCAGTTCAAAGAGCTGGACTGTGTTATCATTTGCTTTCTGTAGCATGATCTGATGGTAGCCAGCATTTTATAAATGCTGTGTGTATCTGCCTGACTCCACAGTATATTCCTGGGTTCTTCCCTAGGCTTTCTATGCAGATTAGTGTAACTTAAAAGCCATATGTCTTGCCTGCAACAAAGTCATTAAGCTCTAGCATCTTAGCTGAGAGGGACTAATACCACTCTTTAGGTATAAAGCTTGGAATTTAAAAGCTAATTTAAACTAAGCTTTCCTGTTTTCTTTGCTTTCTTACGTACTGCCAATTTCAAATGTTACACTGAAAATATGTCCCACAAACATATTTCAGTACTGAAGGATATTGGAAAGAAGAAAAACTGTACTGATAGGTTCTTTGTTTGTGCAAAGAATGGCATTTTTTTTTTTTAATGGTTTTGACTGAAACTACATCTGATGGTAATAGATGTGTTCTGAAGTCAGAAATATTTTTGTAATTTATAAACATTTATATCTCTGGAGTCTTCTGAGCTTTTCAGACCTTTCTGAACGGTTTCATCATATAGAATATTCACGTAAGCATTACTTGTGATTCAAAGAATGCACCTGGTGTAGTCAGGCTGTTCAAGATGAGGAAACACTTGGAAGTGATCTGGAATAGCAGTTCTTCTATATTTTAGTAGCAGATTCTATGCTTTGGAAGTTAGTAATGTGCTTTTATGTACTCTCTCCTCCATTCTCTAGGAGAACAGGGGCTCAAACTGCTGTTGGGTGTTAGAAATTGGCACATCCGAACGTACCAACCATTTTGTTCTTAACAAAGCCTGTGCTGTTTTCAAACATTTCATCTTAACATAATGCTAGTGTTTAATAATTGTCTTTGTTTGCGCAAAGCTTTGCCACAGGAAAGCTGCAGAGAATTGTCCAAAGGTAAAATTCAATATTGCTGTAATTATTTAAATACTGTTCCTGCTGTAATTTTTCTAATGCAGTCATCCATGGTAGTTATTTACACCATCACAGAAGGAAGGAGACTTGTAATGTGCTTCCTGTGAATATAGTCAGTGTACAGGGATAAAGATAATGCCCATGTGCACTTGATCTTAATTGAAATGTGTTATAGTCTGAAAGAAAAAAAGCAGTCTTAGATAAGTGGGTATACTGAATGAGCTAATGGAAAAAGTAATGGCAATAATGCTAACTAAACAGCTGAATAAAAATAGCCTCTCTGCTTTCATAGTGCTGTTAAAGGTCACCTACTTAAAAGTTCTGTGATTTTGAGGATATAGAAGCAGAATAGTATTTTTACAAATCCCACTGGCCTCTTGAAAGTGCAAGCCTAAAAATACCTAGGCTAGGGGGTGGAATCGACTCTCTGATATGGGTGGGAGGTTTTATTTTTTTTATCTGGTGGTTGTACTGAACTTGTTTTTCACATGTATCTTCTGGTGCTTCACGTGTGCCTGGTCAGACATGGCAGATTGGTTTTGGTAGGCACATGCTGGTTATTGCCGAAATCTCAGAGATCATAAAAAAATTCAAGATCTGTCCCAGGTCTTGTCTCCAGTTGTTCAGTCTTGGAAACATAGTTATGATAGCCCTTCCCCTTTTACGTTCCTTGCAGCAGTTCAGAAGCAGGCCCCTTGCTGGGAAAGGATTTGGACATTTTTGTAGTATTTTCTTCCCTTCAAATAAAGTGATTTTGGACATGTTTTCTCTGTGTCTCTTTGGCTGTGGGTGGACGTTTAACATTTTTTTAGTATAGGAATCTTTTTTTTTTTTTCCTTTGCTTCTTACTATGCATTTAAAAACTAAGACATGAACATAGGCACTCATGCTACTGAACTCAGGTTGAGCGGTACCCATCAGCTTTCAAGGCTGTTGTATACCAGCCTAACATGACATGAAATGAAAGCTGGGGTTGTGCTTTTTTACCTTTGTGAAAAGTGAGGTGAAAGACCTATACCAGAATGGGTGTGGCAGAAAAATGTTTAGTGACAATGCTGCATTAGTTGCTAAGACGTGTTAATGTATTAATCTCTTTCTCTCTTTCTTCCCAGAATGAATTGCCAGATACCCATGCAAAATTCCACGTCCTTTTCCTTTTCTTTGTGGCAGCCATGTTCTTCATCAGCATACTGTCACTCTTCAGCTACCACTGCTGGCTAGTTGGCAAAAACAGATCAACCATAGGTCAGTTAATTTGAATGTGGAACTGTTTGTTGTCAGGAAAGCCAACAAGTCAGTGGGGATGTGAGGCCTACACAATATGCCATCACATGTAAACAGTTTTGTTAAGTATTGTGCATTAAAAAGCATATTTAGTGAAAGTAATTTAAAGGTGAAAGCTACAGGGAAATGAAGCATGTATATGGGTCCTCTGCTGGAGCCAAGCATTCAGATTCATAAGGAATGTTTATTTCTTCTGTTTGTACTTTTGAGATCTCTGAGGCACTGTGCATTTTTGTGGGTGTGTTTATATAGTGTTAACTACATTACCTAGTTACTACTTGTCAGTAACCCTCTTGTTTTAATGCTTTGAGTAGCTGGGTGGCCCCAGCCAGGGTAAAGGCTCTACTGTAGATTAGCATGCTATGTTTTAAACTAGATCCAAAAGAGTATTCTAATCCTGTGAGATGGACCCTATTAGGAAGTGGCTTGTAAAAGCAGTGCGATAAAAATGGAAACACTGATGCACATTTCTTAAATACTGAATAGCATGAAAGCCCATACTGGTTACTGTTTCTGAAGGTACTGAAATGGGAAGATGCCACATTTCAAA
>JAVHNF010026031.1:0-27367 GCA_034783455.1 Micropsitta finschii | reverse complement strand
AGCTCTTCCCTGTGAGGGTGCTGAGGCGCTGGCACAGGGTGCCCAGAGAAGCTGTGGCTGCCCCATCCCTGGCAGCGCTCAAGGCCAGGTTGGACACAGGGGCTTGGAGTAACCTGCTCCAGTGGAAGCGGTTTGGAACTGGATGAGCTTTAAGCTTCTAACCCAGACCATTCTATTTCTATGAAATACGAAACCACATTAACTTTTGCAGTTGATTTTCCATTAAAATATTTGTTTTCTTTTAGCAACAGTAACTTACTTAAAGGTAATTTCCTTATATCACCTCACTGTATTTTAATAAGGAACAGAAAAAAACCATTCCAAGGAGGGATCAGGACATAAGGACAAGTCTATTTTGCCTGGTTTAGGAGTCACGGCTTTATGGAGCAATGACCGGATGACGTTCTTGAACTGGCAGTGGAACTGATTCGAAACATCCCTTTGAATTATTCAAGTGTACAGCAAGTTCAGTATAAAAAATAAAGCTATGTCACATTTTTGCCAATAACAAAAGAGGTTTTCCTACTGCCTACAGTTCATATGCTATGAAAAAGGGTTTAAATATAAGTCTCTGTTTCCTATGTTTAGGTTCGTTCCATCTCCATGGATCTGGACACAAACAAAACTTAAAATATCTTAACTTCATAGAAATGCAACATTCTGACTTGTAAAACCACCCAAAGTAGAGAATAACCTCCTCAAGGTTGAGGAAGAGTATCAATAATTTTCCTGCACTTTACACACAGCTCATTTTTTGCTGTATTGAGATCAATAGCAGGAAGTTTATCAAAGCATTCACATGGTTCTTCCAGCAACACTATGGGGGAAGCTTCCACTTCTGATAAATCTTAGCCCAAAATGAAGCCCGTCAGACCTGGAAGAACCACAGCCTCCCCCTCCTCATCAGTGGGGCTGTACCAGTCAGCTACAAACACAAGAGCACTGCCTTTAGTTCACAGAGACAGGAAAATGCTCCACTTACTGAATTCAAGGAACTGCCTCTTTTCCTGTCACCTTCCCCTTGGAATGGCCAAGCTAGGAGCTTTTCACACCCCTTGGTAAGGGAACAGGCCCTCTGAGTGTGGTTCACTGCCACTTTAACAGTGCCAAGCACACAACTTAGGGCCATGCCCCTGAATCCATGCAGTTACAGCGTTCAGGAGCTGGACCTAAGGTTACAAAAGCCTAACTATAATTTTAAATATGATGCAGGAGGCTGGCCCGCTCCTGAGGCTGCTCTCCTGCTCCTACAGATCTTCTACCACCACAGTGCTTGTGGTGGGGTATTACAGCCTGCCTGCACCCAACCCTTCATCAGAGCAGGTGTCACAGTGGTAACAGCATCAGAGCACAGGGCCCGCTCCACACTGATGATCCCTGTGCCAGAAGGATGCTGCAAACCCACAAGTGTGCTGTGGATGCCACAACCACATTAAAGCACATGGCTCTTGCGCCTCCTCACACCTTTGTGTATATGGAGTTTGTAGAGGAAAACAGAAATGAGTAACACAGTATCAACACTTCCATTTTTGCTGTAACAAATCTGAGGAGGAACTTCTGAGCCTCCAATTAATACACAGGCAAACCTGCAGGTCAGAAGTGTTGGCTTCAATCTAAGTTATTCGTAGAATACAGAAAAAAGGTATTTTAAAAAGTGCTGGAAGATTTCTTCTTTTAATTCAAAGTGCTCACTTTATTATACAGTCTTATATGACTTAAGCTGCAGCTTCATTTATCTCCAAGCAGCCTCAGTCAAAATGAATCTTTTGTTTAATTCCTTACTGGAATGCAAGGGAGCTTTTGAAGCAGTGATTGATTGCGTTGCACATTTGAAACGTGGTTCACTCCCCAATACAGCACCTTTAATCATCACTGAAGTTATCAATTAAAGGGTGCCAACATTAGAAGAAAAAAAGATAATCCTGAGAGACAATAACTGTTCTATACAGTTTGTCTGTACTATTATTCTCAAGATCTCTAATTGATTAATATAATGAGGTTAACCCAAAAGCCACTGGCTTTAATCATGTTTTTTTCAGTTTGGAAGTTGCTGTGAGTTTCTGGCACCCTGGATGCAGTGAGACAGTGGTACACACAGGGGCACTTTCTTCCAGTAGCATTACACACTCTGGGAACAGGATGGTGACATCTCTCTGGCAACTCCGTTTCACAGCTGCATAAACTGGAGCCAAAAGACAAAGTGAGATGTAGCAGGGCAGATCACAAAGCAGTGGCATAATTTGCATTAGAAATAAAAACATGCCAACATTGCTCATTTTCTTACAAGCCTGATCACACACAACACAACAGCGATGGCAGGCGAAAGCAGGGGAGGCAGAGAAACCCTTCTGCCGCATCCCAGGTGCTATCAGCTCACACCACTGGCTCCAGAGAAATGTGAGATATTATCATCATAGAATCCCAGACTGGTTTGCGTTGGAAGGGACCTTAAAGCTCATCCAGTTCCAACCCCCTGCCATCGGCAGGGACACCTTCCACTGGAACAGGGTGCTCCAAGCTCCTGTGTCCAAACTGGTTGGATGTTCCTGTTTCTACGTATGGCCTAAGTTCTTCCATGCCTTGCTCTTGGCTACGTAAGCTCTACCATCTAGAAATAACACTACCACAATAATTACTGGCCACCATATGTGGTTATCAGGTATTAATGGCCACGTCTGAGTTCTGATCAAAAGCCAATCCACACCCAAACAACCAATATTTTAGCTAGAATGGGCAAACACAACATCGTAACCAGGTTTTAAGTTTATATTCTTCTGCAGCTACAAATGGAGACTCTCTGTGACTACACCAGAGCCAAAAACACAAGCTCCTAATATCCACTGCCTCTCACTGGAGGCTCTGACCTGGGGGTTTTAGGCAGTACCATACAAAAAGGATAGAAACAGTAGTACACTATGAAACAATTATCATGGTACCGAGTCCAAGATACAGCCATTTTCTACTTCAGCTTCCATCAACAACAGCTGGAAAGAGTTTCTCTTACATCTGAATACATATATTCCTTCACAGGAGAGGGGCACGGTAAAACCAAGGCCCTTTTCTTCCAACTTCCTCAGCCCTGCAAGCAAAGCTCACCATGGGGAAGCCATTTTGAGTCTATGGGATTTTCCAGCATGGATTTTTAACACACCTAGCAGGGATAACATCCTTAAGTAATCAATTGGACTCATGATTACTCTTTCAAACCCAAGCTCAGACCCATACAAATAAAAAAAGCATGCTTTACATGGCAATATATACAGAACAATAACAGTGCCAGATGGTAGAATACTGAACAGAATTAATTTCACACATGATGTTTTCAAGGTGTTAGAATATGTCACAGCTTCTGCTAATAAAACATCTTCCTCTTCCCTCCTCCTTTTAAGAAAAGGCTCCATTACCACCAGCCTGTATTTTACATTATATGTGTTTTCAATTCTGATAAGGGCAGCTGATTGCTTGCAAACTTAATTACAGTCAAATGAAAGTCTTTCAGAACCATCATTAGCAATTAGAACCCGCTGGATTTGCAGCGTATCATTTAGAGAGGTATAATTCAATAGCTTATTGAAAGATTGCAGGTGAGGCTGGGGATGAGAAGGGGGGGAAACGCCTGTGCCACGTCACTGCAGGCAAATCCTCAGCAAAGCAGCAGTTTCTGATCAATGAATGCAGGTGTTTGCACAGCTCCTCGCTCGGGAAGCATTAGCTGCATCCTGCCATCGCACTTGGATTTGTGAATGGCTCCACATTTCCTACTACGTGCCTGTTTTGGTGCGTGTGTTTTCAAGGAATCCAAAGTGCCTATTCAGGAATTGCAACAACCCTGGGGGATGGGGGATGCACGGCGCAGAACAACAGGCACACAAAGCAACACATCATTTTTTGGTCCTTTCTGCAGAGAACCATCTTTTCTGTGCCCATTGAGCTCAATTATATATTATCAGGGCGCAGAAGTTGTTTGGATGCTTTCGAGCAGCTGGGTGCCTTCACAGATGACGTGCTGGATATGGTGACTGCGGGTTAAGTGCAGCTGGAGACTTCTGTGGCCTCTGATCAGAAGCAAACAGCAGTTGAGAATCACAAAATGCTTGTAATTCAAGCACTGTTTGTCACCAACAGCAGTTTCCAAGAAGGAAATGAGAGGGGCAACTGAACAGCAGCCCAGCTTTTAGAAATACGTTCTCTCTCACACAGAGATAATCCACATCGGGTGCATGTGTGCAAAACAAGCCCTGATTCCCTTTCAAGGATGAAATTACCAACTGGCAAGCACAAATCACTCAACCTCTTAACAGCACAATGGTAGAGAAGAGAACATCGAGCTGGACATCAGCAGACATGGATGATGTTAATTCACACAACGAGCCCCCTCTTCAGGTATATCCTTCCTCACACACACACTCCCTTGTATAACATTTACCCTTCCAAAAAAACATGCTGCTCATTCTGGACCTGTGCAAAGCCCCACCACTTCACCCCTTCCCCACAGATGTGCTCCTCCTTTCCCATCCTACAAAGGGTTCTCACAGCCCACATTTATCGCTCCCTCCATATAGAATCACAGAATTGTTTGGGTTGGAAGAGACCTTAAAGGTCGCTCAGTTACAACCCTCTGCCATGGGCAGGGACACCTTCCACTAGAGCAGGTTGCTCCAAGCCCCTGTGTCCAACCTGGCCTTGAATGCTGCCAGAGATGGGGCAGCCACAGCTTCTCTGCAGCTTAGCACACCAACATCTTCTGTAGTACTGCATGCACTCATGCTGTGGAACCTCAATGCACAGCTACCTGTATATGGCCCTTTCTATACTTTCAGTGCTGTAATCTTTTTTTCATCATTCCATAGATCATTTTTCAAGTTAAATGTTGTTCATAGCACAGACTGACAAACAAACCCAAATAAACAACCCCCTGGGTGACACCATACCAACACAGAGCAGACAGTTTCACTAAACCAGCGTCCCCTGCATACTCCTGTTACTTGTGACCAGTTGCTATGGTTGATTTCAACCTTTTGACTACACTTGCACATAATCAAACCGCGCTGTGTAGGTTGCAACACAAAGAGCAAATCTAGACATTTCTAAGTGGTTGTATTAGTGTTTTTAAATTGAAAACACACAGAAAACCAACCTCTTTCTCTACAAACAGAATGGAAAGACACATTATCTTGATTTCCATTAATGCATGGCAGCATCACTGCCCACACTCTGTAAGCTGGCAGCAACGCTCTTTTTAACCTCCAACAATGCAGAAATAGCCCCAATGCACTCAGCGAGGCTTGCAAACCCCTCTGTTGTCCCGCCACAAGCTATTTTCATGGCCCAGGTTCCTACCTCATCTTCAGCAGTTTTATAGGCACTGAAATCAACTGACTGCCAGGAAAGTAATCCCAAACCACAGCAGCTATATAAAAGGAGATTTGAGCCTTTATCACTCATTCCAGGCATATACACGTTGGATGCAGTATTTCCATGGGGTTTGACCTCACACTGCACAAATACACACACCTTTCTTCCCTTGCTGCTGCACAGAGCTACAAGTTGGGAGTCACAGAAATGAAACCGTTCTCCGTGGTGGAGTATAATACTTGTAGCTGCTATTGCACTCCCAAAGCCCACCCACAATTTCATTTTCAATTAACAGCTCTTAGAAAAGCAGTAATGAAAGCAGTTGCTAAAGAGCACTCGGATGTCATTGAGAGACTGCAAACCCAAACTGTAAATAGCACATTGTAAATCGCTTGTCACCACAGTCAGCTCTCGCTGGAATCACACTGCTGGTGACAATCAAACCCATCTGCTCAGCTCCCCGACCAGTGTCACCACAAACCATAGAGCTAACACCCACCTCCTGCTCCAAGCTCATTTACCTGTCATGTACAGGCTTGTCTAAAAGCCTGCAAAAACCCTTCCTGACTGTAAGGCTGAATATTGCTACAGATCATAGAATCCCAGACTGGTTTGGGTTGGAAAAGACCTTAAAACACATCCAGTTCCAAACCCCTGCCATGGGCATATGAATCTCCCAGCAGATAGAAAAAGCAATGAAGGAAATGGTAGACACAGCAAACAGCCATTGACTAAAGAGACATGATCCTTCCCTCTGACTATCAAAATACTCAACACTTTCTGCAATGACAACTCATTGTTTCCTCATACACCCCACTCTAATCAGACCTTGAGGGATAAAAACTCATTAAAAAGTATTTAAAACTTTTTCCTCCCCTTTTACTAGTTAAAAAATGTTCAATTTGGGATTTCCGACTGATTTTTACAGAAAACACTTAAAATCACCACCACCGATTAACGGAAAGGAAATTAAATCTAAAACGCTGGAGAAATATTCTGATGAGTCTTATGTTTGCTTAATGCCAACTAAAACTTCCTTGAGGCATAAGTACATTTATAAAAGCTCACAAAGCAGAGTTCAAAAGTCTTCTCGCTAGTAAAATATGAACCTTAATTAAGGTAGAATTTCACATTTTGTGGATTTCAATAAACCTGCAGGCGTTTCAGCAGAGCTGGATAAATACCTGCATGAATACTGCACGGATTTTCTCTCAAAACTAATTAGCAACCCTTCTAATAGCTGACTTCAACTAAATCTGTTTGACGAGGGAGCTTCACACTGTAAATCCTCCATCTTAGAGTTACTTCCAAGAGATTACAGGTTTCACAGGAAGGCATATCGGACACAGCTGTTAACTTCTGGTAAAACAACCAACAAGGTATCCAGGCATAAAACATTCCCCAGCAGGGACAGGCTGCAGCCAAGGTTTTATGCCAGCATGGGAATGCAAGTGACAGCATGGAGACTGCATCCTGACATCCAGTTACAATATTCACATACTGCTCCGGGGATAACAGTGGCAAGATACATTGTTTACCTATAAAATACATAACCCTAATATAGCAAGGATACTGTATATACACATATCCTGAATCACTGACCCATAGCCTGGTTTGGGTTGGAAGGGTCCTTAAAGCTCATACAGTTCCAACCCCCTGCCACAGGCAGGGACACCTTCCACTAGAGCAGGTTGCTCCAAGTCCCCGTGTCCAACCTGGCCTTGAAGCATACTGAACTTTGTCTTTGGACACTCCTACTTTGCCAAGCACAAAACACAGAGGCCCCAGTTCTTGTCTTCTTGTCACCTAAGAAGGTTGACAAGCAACTTGACTTCCCATCAAGAGCCTGGGAATTCAATGGGATGGAGCTGGTTGGAGAAACGAATCCACGGTGTGCAGACAGGAGTCCCTCTAGGGGGAAGTGTGTTACATGGTCACAGAAAACCCACCTCAGAACTTACCATTCTCCTCCCTTTTTTTGAGGTCTTCACCATTTGTCTTGAAAGAAGACAGAAAATGCTTACCAGAAATACTGTATATAAAGGTTGTGTGGGCATGTCTTCTTAAATAAGCTTTATAGTCTTTTCCATTACGTCTTTTTTCCATGTCTAAGTGCCAAAGCCACTTGGATTTGTCAGCACCTACACTCTTCATGAGACTAAAACGTTCTTATCTGAGAAGCTATACCCCTACCAAATGTATTAAATTTATATTGAGCAAGATATTTTATTTCCTTTCAGCCTTATCCCTCAGGAATTAAGCAGAGTACTCAGATTTATCAGCTAAAAGGAAAACCGTTCTCCATGACACCTGTCAACTCAATACCTTCCTAGCCGGTGTGTATTTATTCCTAAAAACATAACCTCACAAATTGCCTCCATCAGCAGCGAGGCCAATTCCTTCACAGCTTAAGTACTGGGCAGAAAGGTTTCACCTCACAGTAGGTTAATGCCAGGGGAATCAGAGAGCGCAAAAAGTCAGCTCTTACCAAGGCAGGTTCCTCCTGCACAAAGCAGATACACTGACCATTTGATGTATTAAAAAGGAACAGCATGAAGACCACATAGGTGGACACAAAAAATTGACAAGGAAACTCAGCAATTTCAATATGTGCTATAACCATTGCATCAACTGTCCTGAAGAGCCTCCCCATCTCCCTTTGAAATGCACAGTAAAATTAAATTAGAAGCAATACCTTAAAGGGTGTCAGAGTGTAGAGTGTTACAATTTGTTTCTATATACAGTGTAGACTTAAAAATAATGATAACATATTTTTCACCAGCTTCAGTAACTCTAAATATCAAAATGAACACAAGCCAATGTACTTGTCATCTTCAATGTTCCTTCCCTTTCCCTGAGCTCACAAGATGAGCAGCAGCGAATTCTCACTATTTCTCTAAAAGTTTCTCTGCAAAGCAAGATCTGGTTTGCACTAAACCGGCATAAAGACTCATCCAATTAAATCAACCATCTCCATTAGAAATATAATTCTTGGTTAAAGAGTCATTAACATCACTTACATTTAGATCAAAGCTGACCTCTTCAGTGTTACCTTTGACTTGAACTTCACAGTGAGCCAAATGACCACACAGCACATGCTACACTTAAAATGCCCAGCTCTAATTTAGTCTTTAGTAAAAACCACACAGACAAAGAACATTCATTAGAAAAGGCAAAACGTGGCTGTTTTTTCTGCACCCTGCTCACCAGTGAAAGCGCACTTGTCACACACTCCTCTTTTTTAAAGATGATACCAAACAGAACCCTTTGATATCCGGAATCTCTCTCTCCCTTGAAGTGCTTGTAGATCAGATTGCTCCTGGGAAGAACCAGGGAGATCGTGCTTTTTTAAATTGCACACCATAGGGAGGGTTATCCAGACTTCAAACCCTCCCCCCTTCCTGCTGAAACCTTTCCAGATTAAGCCATGCAGCATTAAATATCCTCTGTCATCCACACCTGTTCCTGCATCCCTCACCTGCACTGCGGAGTGCTGCCTGCCAGCCTGGGATGCTCAACGTCTTCAAGATGACAGACGCAGCCCTGTGTGGATTGCTGGAGGAGCAGAGGCTTTGGGGAGACCTGATGGCTGTGTCTGGCCACAGAGGAGCTGCTCCTCAAGCGCAAAAGGACCAGTCGAATGAAATTTGTTGCCATTTTTGCTGCTCAGAAAGTCATGATGCGCTGAGTGTGTCACAGCAATTGAGGCTGATCACCAGTGTGAGGAAGATTTCTAGCTGGCCAGCTCATTGTGTACCAGCAGTCTTGGAGAAACAGATTAATCTCATGGATCAAAGGATGTTTAGCCACAATCATTGCTATATGGAAAAAAAAAAAAAAAGGTTTACTTTTAAGAAAAAAGGCTTTTGATTGTTGGTTTGCAACATTTTTTTTTCAGATTATAGCTCTTCATGGCACAAAATTAAAACCATTTCATTTTCATAGAAGGTGATAAAAGGGGGAAATGTTTTTAATGAAGCCTCAAGCTCACAAAGTGTGAGTAGCTTCCTGTTCGGCTTTGCAACAAAGTCTGTGTCAGAGAGGGGATCCTGCAGAAGTTCATCTCATCTGAGGTGGAAAAAAAAGCCATGTTGTATCCCCATGCTATTATGTTTTACAGCTTTTGTTTGGTTGTAAGCTTTGCAGCCAGTATTGCTGCTGCATTTATTAAGCCCAAAACTCATGCAGAATGGCATTTCTGCTGTCCAGTGCATGTCTGCTCAATTGCTGAAGTACCACTGTCTGTAATATGCCTCGTCTAAGAAGCTCTACCATGCTTGCAACCACCTGGGGTATTGGCCAGGTGAAGTTACAGCCAGTGGGGTATAACCAGCCCTGGTTACACCAGCTGGGGAACAGGAAACACTGCAGTTGGCTAAAGTAATTCGCAAAATGTCACCCAGGACACCAGTTGCAGGGCAGGATGTGAACCCTGCTCCTTTAACTCTGCCTCCTCATCACTGAACCATCTCCCAGGTGGAGCCACTCAAGTGTTTCAGGTCAGGAGGAGCTGCTGGGCAGCCTTTCCCACTAAACTGCATTCTAAATCAAGGGATGTCTCTCTCTCTGTTTTGTGTTTTAATGCAGAGTTGCAAGTCTTAAAGTGAGAGCAAAGCAGACTTTGATTGCAAAGCAGACATCCACTTGCCACCTCCTGAGCCCAGGAGGTAAACCCGCAGGGTGTCCCAGGAGGGAGGACCATGACAATCTAATCCAATGCAGACTGCAAAACTTTCATCAAAAGCTGAACTCAAATTCACCTTTCAGAAAGGTTTCATTTCTTTACAGACTCAGTGCAGTCTCCAGTTCTGTCTCTAACTGATGCAAACTGCAGCAAATTGGATAAATCTCTTTAACCTGCCCAAGCAGGACAAGTGAGGCACTCCATCCCACTGGGGTGTCTCCTGGTGGGATATTTCCCCTAGTCCTGTATCTCTACCAGCAAAACTAGGGAGAGAAGTTGGCTCTTCAGCCACCAAACCTCTTTCTTCCTGTGTGGTGCTCAGTGCTAATGGGAATGGAAAGGAGAAGAAAAATCTTCTTTCTTGCCTCAAATCCTTCTACCCCCATCCGAGTCCCAGAGGTCCTGTGTGATATGAGACATGTGTTTTCCTTTCATCCCTGCCTGAGAAACTCATGTTTCTGCATTAGCATGCAAGATGGAAGAGAGCCAGCAGTTCTGTGGGGCTACCTTGGGAGGATTTCATCCTGGAGATCAGTTTTACCTTTTCCTGACTGTTTCCCCATGTTGCTTGTTGCAGGAAGCCCCTGTCAGTTTGTTACCCATTCACTCCTCGAGGTGGTGAGCTGGATCTCTTGACCCTGTCAGTGATGCATTTAGACATGGTGACAAGCACCTCTCACTGCAGGCTGGTTTTGACAGCTCAGGTAGGAGACGTTCTATGGAGCGGGTGGCAAAGGAGGCATGGAGAGGGGAGGTGGCTTCTTGTCTCGCTCGGTGAAGAGGTGTTAATTAAAGAGGCTTTTTTGACTTTTTCATGCCTTGACATTCTTTGTCAACTTTTCTACAGCCCAATGAGAATGCACGTGACCCAAGGGCCTCCCAGCAAGCGCCTTGTGAGATCCACTCTCCTTGTTGGTCACTCTTCACCATCCCCCCTTTGTCATCATCTCCCACCCCCCTCCTGTTTGGTGCTGCTAATGCATTTCCATTATTTATGAGACATCCCTTGGCATTTCCAGTTCAGCTTTTCTCATTCTCTCTTACTGCTTTTTGCTTGGCATGTTGAGGTCCATGGCCCAGAACCAATGTGGTTCAATACTCAGGTACTAAACACAGATTCCTTGAAGTTTTCCTTTCTGTCAAGGTTTGTTTTCAGAGACGTTTCTAAACAGCAATACATGATCATTGTACATTGTTGTATGAATGAAACAAAAGTGAGAAGTTCTGGATTAATGGCCCTGGAAGCCAGTGACTTCTCAGGTTGGCTGTAAAATATGTAATGTAGCAGCAGCAGCAACATGGATAAGAATCCTGACAAAAGAGGAAAAAAGTTAATATTTTCAGGCCTTTTTTTTTTAATGATCTACAAATGAGGCAGCCAGCTGGTGCCTATCGTGGTAACAGGTTTCTTCTGCCTTGCTGTGCACAAGAAAATAACATGAAAAGTGATCAGTGTATTTCATACATGTGCCATCATCTGACAAATCCTTGTCCATCACCAATCCCTTGTTCAGGATCCAGAGCATTTTGTTACCAAGAGTTCTCCTTACGTGAAGAATGCTTAGTAGGTTTGAACTCACTGCAAGTGAGTTCACTCATGGCAGTACTGCTCTGCAGGGAAATGGTGAATATGTTATTCCTTTTTTACAAGGCCTGCATTTGCTCATGGAGAGAGTAGGCCCAGAGGAATGCTTCCTCACCAGACATCAGCCAGACCTTAGCTGTGTGACCTTACGGCTTGCAGACAGCAATTTTACTAGCATGTCCAAAATAAACCTATCCTTTGTCCTGATGAAGAAACTGCACGGAGGCTGTTTCATTTAGAAGCCATTCCTTGGACAGCTTATTTCTCCAGTGGCCTGGGAAGGCTGTCAGCCTCTCTTGTGAACATCTGCCCTTTGTAATACTGAATCTTATTGCTGCCTTGCTTGCTCCCCAGCACCCACAGCTTGTAAATAATAGTGCACACCCAATTCAAGCCATGCACAACTCCCCCAACATCCTTTGACAGCCTTTATGGATGTCCATGGGTTTTTCATTCCAAGTGAAGGTTTCTCATTCCCACTGTAATAGCCCAGAGCTTGTCTAAATCTGATTTTGAATTAGGCAGGGGTCCATGGTTCCATGTCAATGCCAAGCTGTGGGTGGGGGCAGAGGGAAGGAATTTTTTTCCTAGGGACTTGAAATCTCTACTTATGCTGTTTCTGAAAGATTTCATCTCTCCAGGAAGCAGAAGTCTCTCGAGATGAGCTGTTTATGCAAGACTTTGCCGTGTGGGCTTGAGCTGGAGGCTTCAGATGCAGCCAAACCCAAAGGCTGCTCTTTTTCTGGGTTGGGTCCAGTCAGGATCCAAATTTCAGGGGAGGATTTTGATCCAAGAAATTGAATCTGAGATGCTGTTATCTTCAAGTGTTTCAGATGAAAGGATTTGAGGCCAAGAAGGCATGTGAAATGCAGTCACCCTGCCTTAGTTGTGCCTCCAGGCTGGAGATAAAGCAATGGACCAGTAAGTGAAGCTACTCTGGCTTGGGTGGGTGCTTGATGAAGTGACTGGAAAAGGGACACACAAACAGCCTGTGGTAGAGACAAGGGGGGGAAAATATTACATACTGTTTTGTTATCCCTCTTTGATCCACAGAGACTACTTTGGGTGGGCCAAATACACAGCTGGCATAAGAGCCTCCATACAATCCAAGTGTCAAGGAAAGACACAAATACAGACATTGAACTAGGGGTGAGTGAGCCCCATTTCTAACTGGCATTTATGACAGGAGCCAAAGCTAGGGTTCACATGAAATGCATCCTGTTTCAGATCACCAAAGCCCATGCCTGGGTTGGATTTCCTTCTATACCAAATATCAGGACTGAAAGCGTGGGAATGCCTTCTCTTAAAATATATCTTATTTCCACGGTCTGGCTAAAGTGGTCTCTCATTCCCAAACCATTACAGCCTTTGTTTCCTAAATCTCGTAGCACCAACATTTGCCATGAAATCACTGGGTCAGCATTCCCCTCCCAGTTTTACTCCCCCCTTCTCTGCGACCTTGCCATGTTAAACTCCAGGTTGCACGCAGAGAGGAGAGATGTGAGTGCCTGGCAGCAGCGGTTAAAACACCACTGCATGAAACCCACACTTGTTGCGGAGCCGTGTTTTAACCTCACCCCATCCCTCCCCTTCCAAGAGCCAGCCTGGGTGGGAAAGTCAGGGAGAAATAAGACGTTACGCTCATCCTGGGGAGCGGAGAGACAGGGGGATTTGTAAGCAGAGACCAGGGTGGAGGGCGGGGGGAAGAAAGAAACACGCAGAGATATTGATGACCCCCTATCTCGGTGGCCCCCTTTCGCAGCATGTTTCACATCTCTCGGCGCCGTGCATCCCTCTACGTGCATGTCTCTGTGTGCATGCGCGGGCAGAAGGATGGAAGGGGGGCCTTAGAGAGCTTCGCTGAGAAAGGTATTTCTTGTGGGGGGAAAAGACGGGGGGGTGGGGGAAAGAAAGAGGGCAGGCCCCTTCGCTCCC
Source organism: Micropsitta finschii (assembly GCA_034783455.1). Classification (NCBI taxonomy): domain Eukaryota; kingdom Metazoa; phylum Chordata; class Aves; order Psittaciformes; family Psittacidae; genus Micropsitta; species Micropsitta finschii. The sequence continues at coordinate 13,808 of JAVHNF010026031.1, read as the reverse complement.
CACTGAGCCCATTTCTCCTGCTTTGCCGGAGCTGTCAGCCTTGAATCCCGGTGGCGTCCCGTAACTAATTGACAGCAATGGGGGCCTTTGGGAGCCGAAGAATACGCGTCCTTGCTGGGCGAGCGCTGGAGCAGGGGCTGCGCGGGCAGCTGTGGGGGGACATAAAGGGCGGCTTTTAAAGCCTTTGTGCCTGCCCGCGAGTGCGTGCGTGCGTGTGTGTGGCGGTTTTGTGGCCGAGGTGAGGGGATGCTGAGCAGGGCGGCGGGGGGAGATGGAGGGAGAAGCCTGCGAGGAGAAGTGAGTTTATCCCAAAGAAAAGGGAAGGGGGGAGAGAAAAAGCTGTAAACAGCGCGATGAGCAAGCTCCCTGCGTGCTCAGAGGGTGTTGGTGCCTCCAGGAAGGAGCGGGGTAGGATTTCAGTGAAAAGCCAGGGCCGTCGAGAAACTAGCTCTCTGTTTTTCATTCTGCCCTGGCCCCGACTGTAAAATATGACCTGCCAGCTCTGCCGCCGAGCTGCAGCGTCGAGAAACAAAACCCCCACTGTGCTTTTTCTGGGCTTGGGAAATGGGCAAAGAAAGTCTCCCCTCCCAGGTGTAACCTGCCAGCATTGTCTGTGCAGTCACCTTACTCCTTCCTGAGGATGGTCAGACATGCACCAAAGGAAGGGCTGGATCTTTGTCGTTGCCCCAAAGCCAGTTGAACAAACATGTACCAGCATCACAGACAAAATAGTGTCTGGGAGACATTTTTATGCTTTTGGCTTTACTTATGCAAAAATGCCTCATTGTCTGTGACATTTAAAAAGACAATCTGTGATTAAAGTATTCGCACATTTACAGCTGCAAAGAAAGAAGAAACCTCTTGCTTTTCTCCCGGGTCTGTCACTGTGGAATTTAATAACAGAAGCAATCAAAATGGGACAAGTGTATTAAAAACAGCTCCTGAGGCAGCGGGGCAAGGGCGCGTCTACCAAACACTCCCAGCACAATGGTACTGGCAACATGGGACACTTACATTTTAGACCTTATCTGCAACCCAGCTTTTGAGAGAAAATGAGTGAAAGATGAATATCAGTTCATAGGTTTGAAGACCAAAAGAGATCATTAGACCAGCTAGCCTGATCTTTTGTGTTATACAGACCCTGGGATGACACCCAGTTACCCTTATATTGAGCTAAATTACTTGTATCTGACCAGTAGCCACTTTTTTTTTTGTCACAGTTTTTTGTCTGTGGATTTCAAGTAGAACCTATACAAAAAAAAAAAAACCAACAATGGGTGGATGGGCTTGACCAGTCAAGAGTCCCTAGGCATTTGGCAAAGGGCATGTTTTTATTCTGCATTTGCCTCATTTTAGTAGATGCTGTATTTTTGCCACCTCCTATGTGTGGTGATAAAGCATGGAAGTCCAGCTCTCCAGAGATTTGCTTGCTAAGCAAGGCTAATTGCCCCTCTTGGCTAATAGAGAGTACCAACCTATCTCTCCGCTCAAGTCCAGAGGCCGTTGGAAGTATCTCCATCCCCAGCTGCTGTGGGTGAGGCAGAAAGTCCTCATTCTTTCTGTTGCCTCAGAGATTTACGTTGCTGAAAACAGGAGCTGTCCTTCCCAGAGACATTAAACAGGTTTTTGCTTGGCAAAGGTCGCTGTGGCAATTCAGCTCCTATGCATCGTGCCTCTGTTAAGGTTTCCTCATGAAGCTAGAGTGGGCATGCTAAATGCAGAGAGCAGGGCAAGCCCTGGTGGGCACAGCTCAGGGCAGCCAGCCCCGCTGGTACCAATCTGGTGGCTGACTAGTGCCACTGCTGGTGTGAGTTAATGCTATTAGAAGGAGGCTGGTTAATTTGTGCTGTTAAAAAAGGAGAACACCTTATCTAACAGATCCTGCTGCTTCGAAAAGCAGTTCCTCGTGTTTGATGTTTGGTTGGTTGGGTTTCTTGAGAAGTAGAGAAAAGCAAGAAAACAGAATACTTATTATTTAAACTTGATTTCTGGTTTGGTTTTAGGTACATGGATGGTGCATGTTTCAAGCTCTGAAAAATGACGCTTGGTCCATCTAGCAGCCGCTGGCTTCAGCCTGGGCTCCCAATGAACTCAGTAAAAAGATTGACTCAGCTTAAAAAGGAACATGACCTTAGTCTGTACCCTGAACAATGGTTCAGAAATGCCTGCCTGGCCACAGGCTGCAGTGACCTGTTGCCACTTGTGAGAGTTGCACTGTGAGCTCTGGGCAGCACGTTTAAGCTCCATGTTTGTAGTGCACCCTGCAGAGGATCAATACCAATTTTCTGAGGGGTGTTCCTACACATTCCCACTGCAGATTTTAATAGCAGAGCCTGCCTGTGCATGCATGAGCAGGGATGGCACTGCTTTCACCCTGCAAGTTCTGTAATGACAGGGAGCTGCACTGGCAGCTCTTTTGTCCACAGAAGGGTCACTGGTTCCTGTGGGAAGAACAACAGGCTGTAATTGCTGGTGGAGGCATCAGTTCAAGCCTCCTGTTTGCTGTCTCTCAGCTGGCAGTAAAAATAGTTCAGTTTTAGATAATAAGGTGCTGTTCTTTCCATGTGGAAAAATTGGAAAGGCATGCAAAACTCTCCCTCTTTTTTCCTGCTAATTGCCTTGATTTCTGCTTCCACACTCCCAGCTGCCTCTCCTCTTCAGGTTGCCCTTTTTGACTCCTCGATTAACTTCTTTGTCCACCCGTTTACCACTCAGGACATGGCGACCTTTGGATGTAAATCTGTGCTGACGTCTCTCTCCCGCTTGTGTGCTTTTGTCAGGGCTGACATCTGCAAGACTCCTTGTGGTGGAGGCGGGAGGGAGCTGGATGGATGGGGGTACGAGGCAGTGCCCTCCTCTGCCAGGACTGCAGCCCCCCTTCACCAGCTCCCCATCCTAAAGCTCAGCATCTTAGCCTAGGATGCAAAAACCACAGATTTTGGTCTCCAGCTACCTGGTAACATGAGCATAGATGTAGCCTGCACTTTTGGGGTCTCTGCTGGCTTAGGATGGACTGCCTGCTGTCACCTCCTAAAGCCACAGTCTTTATTCATTAACTTAATTGGGGCAGGCATTCTTGGTGAGAAAGCAGAAGCTTGTGTATGGGCCCAGCCCACATACAGTGCCCTGTTCGAAATGGGAGGCTTGTTCATCTCAGGGTTTGGGGAGCTCCTCCAGAGCCAGAACAATGCATTTGGTCCTAATGTTACCTCATGCTGAAACAGGTCCTCCCTGAGCAGCAAGTCTCTGACAAGCCTCACAGCTGGGAAGGGGCCAGAGACCATCACAGAGCCCAGTTGTGCACCTGACAGGTAGGGCAGCCACTGCACCATTTTCCAGGAGGGCCCTGTAGACTTTTGAAGGAGATGCACACCTCTTTCCCAGGTGATGTCCCAGGCTACAGTACAAAGGCATTACTTGCTCTGAAGCAAGCTTTATTGTGCATGGAGTCTGACTTTGCCTCCTGGGTCACTGTGATTTTTGGTAGTATCTCCCAAATCCTGCTCTGAAGCCTTCTGTGTACCTCCAGGCTCAGCCCAGAGCCTCTATGAGAGATGTGAGCTGCCAGTTAACATTCACCTTTCTAGCACCATGTAGGGCTTTTGCCTTTAACTATACAGGCAGAGCCCCCCTTCCCCCAGCCTTCCACTTATCCCCAGCACGATGAGTTCAGACACCTGCAAAACTGAACTTCCAGCAAAGTGGTCCCAGTGCAGGACAAAGGCATGAGGTGGGGGGACGTGAGGGGCAGGGAAGCAGCTGCAGCAGAGGGAACACAGCTGGATCCCTGCACACAGCACTGCCTCCCTGCCTGCCCTTCTTCATCCTTTTAAAGCCCATTAGCTGCAAGCAAAGTAGTTTCTTCTTGAACCCCATGCCTGGCACCACTTCTGCCAGGCTAAAGTCTGTGGACAAGCTCCTTGCTTGAAAGCCTCACTGAACAGTAAAGGGAAATGGTCTCATTTGATGGTTATTCATTGAGCCCTTTTCCTCTGCTCAGCATTATCCAAATCAAGCACGACAGCTTTGAGGAGGTTGAAATAAATGAGCTTGCCCCATTGGACCTGTGAACATCAGGAATGGGCAAGCTAAAACTCCCTGCCTTGTTTCACTGAGATCATGTTTTTTCTTGCTTCATTGGAAGTGGCACACATATGACATTGCTGTCCTGTGGCCAGCTGTTTGAAAGATTTGGTTTAAATACTTTCCTGTGCTATAGTTTTCTTTAACATAAAAGGAACTATGAACATTGCAACTGCATAAAGTGTTATGAAGTTGGACCTACATGCTCAAGAGGTCTGCTACCCTTACAGAGCACTGAAGGCAAATGGTTTTTAATGAAATCATATGTGAGTTGAGCTTCGTCCAGGGTTTTGTTTGCCTCTTCCCACTCCAATGAAAGGAAAACAGAGGACATACCCTTTTCTTATTAAAACAAAAATAACAAAAAAAACCAGGAGTGGGGGGTTGTGTTAAGAAAAAAGCAGAGAGAAAAGAGAGCCAGATTAATGGTGACCTGAGTTCTACATGAGACTGTCCCATGGATGAGCTGAATTATGACTGTGATTTGATATGGGATCTTTTCTGTTCCTATCACTGATCTGCTCTCTATTCCCATATGTGAATGGGAAAAAAACCGAGTAGATAAAAAAAGGGGCTGACAGGTAGAGATGAGTAGGAGGATAATGAGTTAAAAAGAAAGATTAAAGGGTCATCAATTCACATGCTTCAGGGTTCAGTTCAATATTTATTCATTAAGTGCCATGAGGAAATCTGCCGAGTTGTATTATTCAGCTGCTCCCAGCAAGCTTTCCTGCGCTTCCTATTAACATTGGGCAAGTAGATCTTGTCCAAGAGTACCTGCTTTCGACAGCACTTGTCCCTAGGTAAGCAGAAAGCATTGTATGAACATTGTATGAATACGATGAGAAAGCATCTCCATCTCTTACTAGAGATGACCAGCTGGAAGGGCCAAGTGAATTCTCTACCCCATAAAGCCCTACAGTGGGGCAGATACAAGGCAGCCAGTTAAGCATGAGCTGGGTTGAGGACTTCCAGATTAGTCTCCCTGCCCTTTAGGAGGGGTCTGTTCTGCCTTGGGAGGAAGGGTGTCAGGCTTGAGGTCCACTTGCCGTCACACTGTGGGAATGTTGCTGGGGGGGGTGCTGTGCCTCCCCCCCCCTCTCACGAGGTATAACCCACTGTGCTGCTGCCTGGGCTGAGTGGTGGTGGCGAGGGATGGGGACGAAGGTGGGGGGAAGTTGGTGGAGAGGGGAAAGGAAGCAACTTTTTAAATAAACCCCAAAATAAGTGATGAATAGATCGGCTAATCCCGGGAATCCCTGAGAATATAGAGCAGCGGCTGTGGGGCCTCCCTTTTTTCTTTTCTTTTTTTAATTTTCTTTTCTTTAATTTCGCTGCAGCACGTATAATCAATTATGGCTTGAATCGGGGATAAGGGGAGGGAAAGTACTTCAATTCATAAATCAATTTTATACGGTCATCAGTCAGGTTGTGAATGCAAATACCTCTGTCGGTTTAGGTTATTCAGAATTAATTGACTCCCACCGGGCTGGGCTGCAGATGGATAGAAGCTTTCTCACAACGTCTGCTCGGGCTCAGCATGGGGGCAGGCAGGCGGGCCGGCTTCCTCCTCCTCCTCTTCCTCCGCTTTCCTTTCCTGGAGCATTATACTATTGGCACCAGGGAGAGTTTTGTGTGTGCGTGTGTGTGTGTCCCTGTCTCTGAGAGGGAGAGATGCTTGAAGAAAGAAAGGGATATGCAAAGATTAAAGTCACAAGCCCCCTCTTCAGCCCTGGCCTGCGCAGACACTTTTATGTGATTAGGAATGCTTTGCTTTCAAGGGTTTGCTTTTAAGCCTTGAGCTTCTCTTGAACTTCTCCAGTAAGAAAACAAACAGCAGTGTCAAAGCCTCCCCCTGTGCCTGGAATTTGAGCTCGAGTCGTGTCATTAAAAAGCCACTTCGCTACCGGGACTTTGGCATCTGAGTCACTGTTTCAAAGCCAGTCTGGGGCAGGAGAGATCGAAAGTCATTAAACATCTAGTGGTTGTTTTGGTGGCCTATTGAAAAATGAGGTTTGGAGGGTTTCGAGGCCACCAGGAGGACACAGAAAAAACGCTGCCACCTGAACCCGCACCTTCTCCCTGCATGCCCAAAATATCCGGCAAGGGGGGCTGTTTGGAGAGAACCGGAGGGATGGATTTGCCGGAAGGGTGAAGAAGGATGTAACCTGCAGCACCTCCTTTCCTCCCCCATTAGCACTGCCTAGCTCAGGACACATCCTGCACCAAACAGCAGGGCAGAGCTGATGCTGGTCCCCAGGGGGGGCTCTCTCAGCACCTCCTGGCCACTTCAATCCCCTCATGGGGCTGCGCCCAGCCTGGAGGTTGTCACCCACATATCACCCTGGGGCTGTTACCCCACTCTTACCCTGGCCCTGTGACCCCTTCTCTCCTTCATGGCCACCTCCCTTTGTCTTACTGATGATGCTCTGGCCCTAGCCACGAGTGCCCCCACCCAAGGGACAGATGTCTTAGCTTTGTGCAGGGTCTCACCAACCAGCCAAGGCTTCAGACTGGCTGCTGCATCCCTCAGGCCAACCACCCTGTTGCTGGAGGTTTATGTCTGTTCTGGCCCTATAAAAGGCAGCACAGAGTGGGTGGGGGGCACCACTCCATGACATCCCATGGGAAAGAGGACATGCAACCCCCTGACTTTGCTAAGCCAGGGGACAATATTAGTATGAACACTCAGGTGCACACTTTTCCATCTTTGTCTTGGCTCATCACACCTAGGACTTTTCAGACCTGGACGCTTCAGCTTCAAACTGCAGGAGGTCATCTAGAGAAGAAGGCCATCAGATATGCATCAGTAGACTGCTAATTGTGAGATCAGTTGCCAAAAGCAGTCAGAGTATGTAACCCTACTTTATGCTTGGGGAAACTGAGGCACAGATGAAAATGTGTCTCAGTCCAAAGCATCACCCTTTAAAAAGTGGCATAGAAGGGAATAAAGCCTAGGTCTTATGATCTCTATTGTGCCCAGACAGTGGATCACCAGAGCTGAACACAAGGGTCATGTCAATGGCCACTGCTGTACAGTGGGCTGAGCACACCAGGTTTTGCTGGGGCTGGAGGAACTGGCATATCAATGGAGTGCTGGAGCTGACCTGATGGAGCTGATCTCTGTGATCCCAGGGAAACAAGAGGTCAGAACACCAAAATCTTGGAAGAGGCTGTGGAGGTACCATTAACTGGAGAGGAAGCTTGGCCGTGCTTACAGTACCCTGAGAGGAGGAGGCTGCAAAGGAAGATGAAAAGAGCTGTCTGTAACTGTTTGCAGTTAAGTGAGGAGGTGCGGAATGGCTTTGCAGCTCTTCAGCAGGAAGAGTGGAGAGCAGGTCTTGGCAAGGGGAAGTGAAAAGGAGACGCAGAACAAAAGAGCCATGCAACTTCCACTCAATGCTTTCCTCCATTTAGGGCAAATCTGCCATTCAAACAATAATCAAAGAGCCAGGTGCTTTGGATGGCCTTCCACAAGGCTCTGCCAGCTTCACAGCACCCTTTACCTACAAAATCCTCCACTAGATGCAATTTTGTCAAAGGCTCTTCCTGCAGCCCCTGTTCTCTTTGCCTCAGCTGTAGTCCTGGGCACCATACACACGCCATCCTGCCAGACCAACAGCACAGTACCCCCATTTCCCCTCAGTGCTTCCCCTTCATGATAAGCAGTGTCAGCCTCACACTGTGCACAGCAACTGAATGCCCTAAATTCCTTGTCCCATATCTTGCAAAAGGAACTTGTGTCATAATCTAGAGGAGGCAAAGTTGAGTTCATTAGCTCCAGCACCAACTTGGAAGCCACAGGGAATTTACCACCCCTGCCACATGCCAAAGTGCAACCCATTAGGAAGGATGGGCCCACTGTTTGCAAGCCTGTCAAGTCTTTCACACTGAAAATGAGAATTATGCAGACACTTCAGGCTCCCTTCTGCTGGGGTTGTTGTGGCCTGTGGGTCACCCACAGGCAGTGTGATGTCTCTGCTGCTCCTGGTCCTTATGGCAGCCCCCGTTGGATGTCATGCTCCAGAGCTGGCGGTGGCTGGGAGCATGGGATGGGAGCCCATCGTGTGTTTGTGTGTGGCGTGGGAGGCCTGTCAGACTTGTGGCAGTATCAAAAAGCTTTGGACATATGGCTCATCACGTGGGAGCTGTGTGCTCTCTCTTCCCATGCCAAGCACCAAAAAATTAATGCATTAGGTAGAAAAGTGTTGTTATGGCCCGTTCTGTTCTTTGTGTGCGTCTGAGTCCCATCTACCCAGCAGCCTGACAGTAACCAGGTCTGACCCTTGCTAAGCACACATCCTGGGGACCAAAAGCTGTCTCTACAGACCCTTGGTTAATTCTCTGCTGAATGCCCCTGAGAAGCTCTGCTTGGCATTCATCAAGTTGGAAACCAGTTCAAAAAATCCTAACCCACCCTTCGGGACCTTTGAGCAAAGCTGTAGTATATGAGAATTAACCTATTTTAATGCACCGCCTGCTTTCCCCACACTCCCTTACTGGCCCGAGGCTGGTTCATCTTTCAGAGCCTAACAATGCCTCATGTGTTTCTGTTTGCTCAACATTTACAGGGGAGGCCTCCCTCTCTTCAGCGCTTTCTTAGCATTTTTTAATCATGTTTATAAAGTCAAATACCTAAGTGACCAAAAGAGCGGAGAGAACCGCTTCTCCGCTCGGCAGGGTACTGAAATCTCTTCTTGAAGTCAATGGGGAGAGCCATGCTCCGCTGAAATCCTGATCAGAGCTGGGGCTTTAGCAAAGGGGAGGAGCGAGCCCCTTATTTTACTACATATCCCCGTTCACAGAGGCCCGGGGAAGGAAGGGAGAGGTGGGGGGGGAATCTTTACACCCATGGCGGGACTTCTGAAGAATTTACAGTCGTCTTTCCTAGAGACACTAAAGATTTTATGGCCTTGGTACCAGTGGTTACAATGCCCTATGGAGTGCAGAGCTGAGTGTATGCCAGGGACCCCTTCATCTCACCAGAGGCTGGAAGGTGGCCAGGAGCTTCACACGGGGAAGTTCATTCCAGAGAGAGAAGGGAGTAAGGAAGCGGGAGGGAGAGAAGAGGGGAGAGAGGCCGAGTGGAGGGGGAGAGGGAAAGGAAAACAAAGGCATGTGAGATGGGAGAGCGAGGAAAAGGGGCAGGGTGGAGAGCAAGGCTGGGGGAGTGGAGTGAGGCAAAGGAGAGGCCAGTGTGGGAGGAGTAAGAGGAGAGACCTGGAGAGGAGGAACAGAAGGGAGAAATGAAAAGGAGGGAGGAAAACACTTTAAAAGTGGCACAGGGAGGAAATGTGAGAAGAAGGAATAACAGAAAAGCGAGAGGGAGAGCAAGAAACAGCAAATATGAAGAAAGATACAAAGCGAAACAGGATCTGAGAGCAGGTACAAGAGGGAGGCTCAGAAACAGTGCACAGCCCAGTCCCCCAGGCGAACTCAGCACAGAAAATGGGGCTTTTCAGTGACTGTCCCCATTCTCCTGCCAAGTCTCTCAACTGACGGAGGAGCCAGGGAGAACTCTGCATACACAGTTCTGCACAGACCTGCACGCTCGGGCTCCTCTTGGGCAGACACTCACAAAAATGAATACGTATCTATATAGGCATGCACGTGTGCGTGCACCCCTGCACATACACACAAGCATATCGTACATCCAACCATGTGGCATCCATGCTTTCCCTCTCTTCACACTTCTGTGCACCTGCTATGCATATGCAGACTCTCCACGTACCTTCACCTGCCTCCAGTGCCACCCGCACATCCAGCCCGAGCCCCACTCCCTCTCTGGCTGGCTGCAAAACAAGGCTTACACTTTGTGAAAAATGCTGAGGTTTGGCCATTTGGGCTCATTCCATTCTGGGAGAAAACGAGCCTTTTTTCATGGGGAAAAAAATCCAACAGGAAAATGAAGCCAGCAAGTGCTCCACCACAGAAAATGAAACACGGACACACATTTGTACACCAGCCTGGTGGTCTGTGAATGCAGAACCCAGATTTAATTACAATTGCAGTGGTCAGTTATAGCCTGGTTGTTTAGAAGCCCTATGAGGTTATGCATGGGGCCACTAGCCTAGGAGTTACAGCACTGTCAGGGTATAAAGACTCAGTTTTATGTTCCTGCTCTTAAGTCTGGCCAAACCAACGTGGTGGCATTTCCCTGGATGCAATGGGGTGACTTCTAGCATTGCATCTTCTTGGCTTGCAGATGGGGGCAATATTTGCTGGGGGTTCCCACACACTGGTATCCCTCCTGCTAGTGGAGCCCTGGCAAATCAGGGTTTCTGGGGCCAGAGCAGGCAGAGAGCTGCTGCCAACTTCCACTGCTCATCACTGCATTTCTAAAGCACAATATACCAATTTACTCTGAGGGAGGATCAGCGACTACCTTATAAATCCTTAAAGTGAGCATTGCACTCAACACACTTCTCTCTCATCATAATGGACAGAAAGTGGTTTGTAGCAGAGAGCTTTCTAGACTTTTATAGGTGTTGCTACAGCCAGAAAGGGAAAGGAGCCAAAGTGCGAGAGACCTGGTAACTGTACATTGGGATGAAGAAGGAACAGTGGCTTAATTTACTATTAAAATCCCTCTCCACAAGCTGTGCAAACTTTCTCCCATTAGACAAACACTGTACAAAGGCCCTGGGTAATATGTAGTTAATGGAGCTCTTCTGTACTGATGGTAACCACAGCTCTGTGCTGGAGGACTCACAAAACACCAAAGGAGGTAGGTCTGTGCATGCCACTGCTGCAGGAGCATGTCCTAACATCCAAGTACCATAGTCAGAGTCATGAGGATGCCAGGAGAGCATCCTTTCCATAGCAGTGTTAATGTCAGACCTCCTGTGGGACAGCTGAATGTTTTTGGGGGCCTATGGGCATGCTGTCCCCTCCCATATTGGCATCAGTAGAGTCACTCAGCCTTAAGACAGATGAGATTTAGAGAGCCAGACCTGCAGTTAAACAGCTGTCAGGCAACAGCTCAAGGAAGGGAGGATGCCTTTATTTCAAATCCTTCCAGATGCACATTTCCTTTGACTTGTAATTCAGACTTCACCTGTTTGGGAGTGCTCACCTAAAGCCGCTGCGTTTTACAGCCTCACTATGAAACACAACTGCTCCACAAATGCCCCTTCCATCTTTCTCCCCCCATTTGCTTTGATTTTTTTTTTTTGCTTCCCCATAGAATAACCATGAAATGCACAGGGTACAGTGCAGGGGAGAGAAAAACATGGAGCAGGAGAACAGGAGTGCAAGCTAAGCACACCCTCTGGGCCCAGCAGTGGAATTGAAATGTATTTTTACTATTCAGGCCCTGTTTTTGTTTGGTCATCAGAGGTGGCTGTAAAGTCAAGGCTGTCTGCTTTGAAGATGTATGGTCATTACTGCTAGAAGAAAGCACCAGGGAGCCTACATGTCAGGGCAGGAATAGAAAGGAACTGGTTCTTGTGCCAAGACTTTCTTGGTAATCCAAGAAATTCACCCACAAAAAGTGCTAAATGAGTTCAAAACTATAGTCCAGAGGGGCCCTGGCATCCTCAAGCCATAAACAGAGAAGAGAAAAGGATCCAATAAAAATCCGTATTTCTGGTAGGCTTGGAGGAATGCTACATGCTTTGTACATGGGAGTGGGAATCGGCATGGCTGGGCACAGGTCTTTAATCTGGGGCTGATGCACTAATATAGGCTCATTAAATCTTTTACTCCTGATGGGGAATAATTATCCACCTGACCCATTCCACTGCAGGCAGTGGGAATACCCTATTAGCGACTTCTTCCCCCCAAATGGGGGTGCTTGTTCCCTGCCTGGCTCTACTAGGCCTTTGGTAACGATGCTTGGACCAGAGGTTTCGGTACTGGGTGCTGGGTGCTGGCAGAGAGGTCCCCATGCTCAGAGACTACTGCGGGAGACCTCTCTTTTGAAGGCAGGGAGAGCGCTGAGCTCTTGCTGCCTCCCAAAGGAGAGCTCAGCACCTTGGGAGGTGTGGCTCAGGGCCTCCGTTCCAATGTTAGTCTGTTCCCGGATTTTGGAAGGAGCAGTGGGAACAATTAGGTCTCTTAATTTCTCCTAGACAAGACCCTAATACAGAAAAGTACACATCTCCCAGGCAGGGAGAAGAGGGGAATTAACTGCCTTTTTTTGGATGAGATCAGAGAAAGCTGATTTACGAAGCAAAGAGAAAGCAAAGTGCTTTTATGGGTAAAATGTTCCCTGCTTATTTCCTTTCTGTCAGACTACGTTCCTCCCACGCTTCTGGCTGCGAGCTTGCTCCTTGGAAGCCTGTTTAAGCATTTCAGCATGTGATGATTTAACTGGGCATGGATTCTGACAGATCTTTGCAAATAACATCACAGGAGTTGCTGGAGGTGACTGCCTAATGCCGTCCTGGGGCACGTTCCGGAGGACAAGGCTGGCAAACACAAACGCAGCCAGCCCCGTGTGTTCACAGCCTTTCCCAGAGCACATCCGAGCAGCAGGCTCTCGGGAGATGCCCCTCGCCATCTGCCGAGGTGGGGTGCATCTCACAGCCTGCTCCTCCTGCTCTGCTCCCTTGAAGAGGTGGAGGCCAGGCTGGTCTGCGGCAGAGAGGGCTCAAGAGCTGCAGTCTCACAAAGAGCAGAGGCGTTTGGTTACAGCTCAGGCAGAGCGAGGGAAAGCAGAACCAACAGGAGAGAAATTCAAGAGGGTGGGTGGGGAATGAGAACGCTTCTGCAGTTGAATTTCCACACACAGGGCTTTCAGCTCCTGCCAATGTACATATAGGATGGGATGAGCTCAGAGGCTTATGTCTAATAAGGGAGACTGTAGCAAGTAACTGATGTTGAGTTATGGAGTACCAGAATTACATCTGGAACATCTTAAATGTTGATGGTTGGGCCATGCTGTCTGTCCTGGCCATGTGGTTCCTAGTGACGAAGGTGTCCCACCATGGTAGATACAAGTCTTGACAGATGTAGCTGCAAAGATTCATCTGCTGCATCCATACATCCACCCATACAAGTAGAGCCTTTAGATAGGTGCAAGCATCAGTATTGTCTACACTGCAACACTGGTGATCTGTGGTGCACAAATGTGAGGCAGTTCAATGCAAGAGAGTGTTTTGCACACCAGCCAGACCACTCTGGGAGGTGCTGACAGGTTTTGGTAAAACTGGCTGTCGCTCCTGCTCAGGCATCAACCCGTTGATGACATGTCACCCGGAAAGGACTCCAGAGCACCCACAAGGACACTGTAAGGTCCTGGGACAGGAACAGTCTAACACTTGACATACCCTCGCAGAACAAAATTAGCAAAAGAAGTGAAATTAAATTAACCCCTATAATGTCGGGCAAAACTGGAAAATAGAGTTTAATAATTGATAATGATGCGGAGAACCCTCGCACCCAGACCCCAAACTGCGGTAGGTTTACGGGGAGGAGGGAAGGGGTGGGAGGTGGGAGTAGGGAAGAGAAAGCTGTACAGATTGACCTCTCTCCCCCCCTGCCCCCTCCTTTCTCTTTGAATCCCCACCTAGTCAGGAGTGCTCATTAAGGATGTCTCTCGTTCCCCTAATTAGGCTGCCTCCTTCTCTTCACAGGGCTCCAGACCTCTGCCATTCAGCAATAACAAGAATAGCAAGAAACTCGTTATTTTACAACCTGGGCTGGGGAGGAGAGTGGCTACTTAAATACAAATAATCATGTCTCTGTATGCTAGAGTTTCTCCTGCTTTGGTGGTAGACTTG
>JAVHNF010026024.1:0-15865 GCA_034783455.1 Micropsitta finschii | reverse complement strand
ATCACAGAAAAAGATGAAAAAAACCCCAACAAGCCCAAAAGAAACAAACATCTCGCCTGTTTTAAATGCTGCAACTCCTCTTCCATCTCCTTAATCTTTTTGGTTTGTTTTGTGTTAATATTTTCTCTCTCTTTCTCTTTGGCTCTTAATTTCTTAATAATGGTGGAATTGTGCAGCTGCTGTTTGGAAAGCTTTTCTCCTGTGAAAAAAGTTAATGTGAAGCTAGTGCACATTGTTCTTATTCTATGAACAATCTTTACTCACACCTCCCCCTGCTCTTCAATCCCATGAAAAAAATAATAAAATGTGTATGGAAACACTTCTACATTTTTCCATGCAAGTTCTTACATTTTAAATCTACCTTATCCCAAGATGACCTTGCTGCACTAAGCTACAGGGAGAGAAGATGGGCAATTAAAGGTTTTGAAAGTAAAGCAAATGAGCTCATCACTACCAAGAAAAAAAACCCAAACCAAAATGGCCTGTTCGTTTAGTGACTGCATTTTGTTTCCAAACCTAAAAAGCATTAAGGGAGACACTGTAGAAATGCCCTAAGCAATTTCCTAGTTAGACTTCTGATGAATGGAACACAGCGTGCTGCACTGCACGCTAGTTTTATCTCACAGCACCTTTTCATGCACACTGCAGGAAGTACCCCCTAGACATCAGTATTTGACTGACCCCTCCTGTTGTTCTTTGCTATTAACTAAGTGGTTCAAATGGTCAGAAACATCTAACATGCTTCATAGGTTGTGTTTTTCCCCACATAAAGGGCGCTCATATATGAAGGCAGCACGCTTCAAAATATTCCACAAAGTTTTATTATTGAAATACTTCAATTCTCACCTTCCTCCATTAATCCTTTGATTTGCTCTTCTTTTTCTTTTAGCAATTCGGCAGTTTCATTGGTATTAAGTCTAGTTGCCAGTTCTTCTTTAACAGTCTTCATTTCCTAAATAATAGGATAAAATACTTAGGATCATTTATTAAAATATATTTAGGGAGGAACACACAGTAAGTTACTGATCACCTTTTCTTTCTCCACTTCCTCTCAAAGGCTTTTCTCTGAAAATAATTTAGGTTGGAAGCGAACTCTGGAGATTATCTGATCAAACCAGATTGCTCAGAGTCTTATTCCATCAAGTTTTAAAGCCTCCAAGGATTGAGACTCCATAAAATCTCTGTAAAATTTGTTCCAACTCCTCCTTTCATTCACATTTCTGTACTTTAAGCTTTCACAATACAGTAAAAACAAACTTCTATTCACACAGATGTATCAGATAATTTTTCTATTTCAATGTACTACTGTGCAAATATAGTGACAGAAAGAGTGACCAAACAACTGTTAAAAATGTGGGTTTTTTTTCCAGTTGCAGACTGGAATTTGCTTTTTGCAGACTAGCAATCAGATCAAGAAATGTAATACTGTCATAGCAGGTCAAGAACATTTAAACTCTACAAACTTTGCTGCTGCAGGCTTCTTTGCTCATTCCAAACTAATCAGTCATCAGTCTTTAATTTTCCTACCAGTTAATCCTCTAAAGAAGCCAATCTTATTCTTCTCCACCTCTCCACATCCCTAGGCCATTCTTCTCCCTCACCCCAATGCAAATGCATTTACAGGTACAAGGTAAATGAGAGAAAATGTTAAACCTTCTTCTTCCTAAACCAGGCTAACTTTGACTTCACTGTGCTCCTTAACATGGTTCACAACATGGCTGCAGGAATTTATGTGTCAACACAAGGAAAGAACAAGCAGCCTGGAAGGCCAGAATCGGCTTACGGCAGTTACTAGTACCGTGAGACAGCACCTGTTGGTCACATGCTTTTCTCTAGCTTAATTTTTTATTAATTTACCTCAAGAAATGGGTGTCCTAAAATAAAAAAATTAATTTCACTATGAAGCCAAATTACCTTTTTAGCAGCATCTCGTTCTTTGCAGGCCAGCTGGAGCTTCTTCTCAGCATCCGCAATCCGCTGAGCAAACTCCTCTTTGAGAGATGAAAGGCTACTACTCTCTTCTTTCATTCTAAACATTTCACTACATTTAAAATTCACATTTCAGAACAGTTGCATGGTTATGGGCCATTCCAAGCAGCTTGCAATAGGTTATCCTAAATGCATTTATAAATGTGTTTTGTTTGTTTGCTTTTATTTTACATGTTAACCAGAAGTCAAAAAACACCACATCCATATTAGAAGTACTAATCAAAGATCTTCATTAATTCAGTAATTTACCCATGAAAATAATTAGATGTTTTATTTACCTTAAATGTTTTGCCCCTTAATCAAGTTATTTCTGATTAACCATAGTCTGGATCATATACGAGGCAAATGATTAAATGCATTTTTAAGAGCAATTTAGTCATTAATGCCTTCACATATTATCTGTACATTTCTAAACTTGGTATTTGATCAGTAAACTGGTAAACTCAACTTTTATTTTCCCTTTTAATTTTAGCTGAATTAAATAATAAATTCAGGCTTTTCCCTACAACCAGCCCGTCTACCACACTTCCACTGCTTATATTTTAGTCAGCAAATTGCTTAGTAAATCTGGTTCATCCATCTGTATCAGAAAAGTCAGACTCCCTTAATAACTGAATCTAGTCTTAAAACAAAGACCTTTATTAAAAACTAAGCCTGGCTCTACACATCTGTTTGTCATTCCAATTCTTACTTACTGAAAAACCTTTCACTAGCCTCTTCCCAAAAGGGATTTTGGCCCCAAGAAATAATGTGTCTTCAAAAAAACCAATCCCATCACAGCACATGCAATCATTATTCCCACCTTTCCCAAACAGTGCACACCCCCTGCAACCTTTGTTCTAGTTATACAGCTACTTGTTTTACAATATTGTCTAGCAATTGCATTAAAGTTACACCCACTATATGTATTTTCATACTTACTCTTTTAGGTTATCATAAGCTTCTTCCAGGCGTGCCTTTTCTTTACTAGTACTTAATAACTGTATTTCCCTCTTCTCCAGTTTCTCAGTTAATGAATCAATCATCTGGACAATGTTTTTAAAGATAAAGATCAGATGAATGGGACAATTAAAACAAAAGAGGGGCAGGCTTCCCCTTTCCCCACACCACTTCCTCCCAAGACTATTTAAAGCTGAACTTGTCAATGTTTTTAGGAATTAGAGGTAAAAGTCGCTGAAGATTACCATGTTCCTGTCACATTAATTTAGAACTAAACAACATCTAAGCACAAGACAGCCTATACAACTATAGCTAACATTAACCATTACGACTCCCACTGCTCTTTGTACCACTCTTTATAGAATCACAGAATAATTGACATTGGAAGGTCTCTTCTGGGAAATGTTAGTGCACATTAGCAAAACAGCATCAGA
Organism: Micropsitta finschii; assembly: GCA_034783455.1. Classification (NCBI taxonomy): domain Eukaryota; kingdom Metazoa; phylum Chordata; class Aves; order Psittaciformes; family Psittacidae; genus Micropsitta; species Micropsitta finschii. The sequence goes on along the minus strand of JAVHNF010026024.1, from coordinate 12,503 downwards.
TGAGGGAAGAAAACTTTCAGGGTCAAGAGCTCTTAGATCACACCACCAATGTAATTTCTTAATACCAGATTTTGTAAAGCTATAGAGAAATAACACACAAACATATATGTAAATATGATATAAATAAATGAAATATATTCTCTAAGTGTGGCCCCTGAAAGACAAAATTTACACTGGTCCATTATTCCTGCTGTGCACAATGTATAACCATTTATGTTACGAAAACTTAGAGATAACTGTCCATAGAGCTCCTTAAGGAATTTACACTGACATTCCGTAAAATCTGCACACAAAAAAATGCCCTCCTTAAAACACGGATGGCCCTGGGGTTTTATGAACTCCCATAAGCAATCACTTTTCCCTTATTACTACCAGAAGCAGCATCAGTCTTGCAAAACACCTACAGTGCAAGGCCATCCATGCCACACATTAGGCACACAGACTGTGAGCAAAGCAATGTGTGAAAGAACAGAGTGAAACATAGGTCAAAGGAGCTCAAATTAAAAACAGGAATAGAGGGACAGGAAGGTGACAAATGAAATGGAAGAAAGTGCACACAATACACTGGCAGAACTGGACAAAACACACTGCTTCAAAGCTCTAGTTTTAGCCTTCCATACACTTAAGTATCCTACTTTGCCACATTTGTAGTTGTCTATCTAAACTAGCCATACAAATTTCTTTTAATCTACTCACTATCCATAACTACACTTATTTTCTTCACTAACAAGCCCAGGGCACCTTCTCTTTAAAAGAAAAGATTATTTCTGCTAAAAGCAAGCATTAATTTACCAGTAAAAAGGTCTTATTTACACTAACTACTGCTATCCTCAAAGAACATGCATAATGTCCTGCAAGATGATCAGATTTTGACAGTTTGTTAAGTCTGGCAGGACTACAAAATATCATCTTGATTATTGCTGAAATCCTCACGGCTTGTAGTTTCATGATTGAAATCTAAATACTTAAAGGAATGTCTTCCACCTTTCGCACCAAATAATTAAAATAACACATTTGCTCTATCAAGGCTTCCTGTTTCCTAGTGTTACTCACGATCTACAGCAACAAACAACTAGATGGATTAGGCGAAACCCAAAACAATCTGACCAGAAAATTCACCAGTATTATTCCACTCCAGACTATCAAGGACAGTTTTCTACGAGGTAAGATAGTTCAGCATCAATTACTTCATTCAAATAAGGTGCAGCTAATATCTGTGTAAGGCAGGAGTTTCATTTGTAATTAAAGAGTGTGACTGCAAAGCATATTTTGCAGTTACCTTTTTGAGCTCTTGCTTTTCAGTGTCCTCTTCTGGCACTTTATCAGCAGCATCCAGCTGCAGCTCTGTCTCCTCTTTCACAATCTGTTCTTCAGCAGTTTGCACAGCAGCAACCAAAACATCTGGCTGCTCAGAGTTAACAGGGGTCGCACTTCTTCCGCTCTCTTCCATCTCAGCTTCCTCAGCATGTAAAACAGGAGCATCATTCAAGTTTTCAGATGTATTTTTTAGGGCATCAACCGTTTCTGTCTTTGGCGCAGAAGGGCTGACAGCGACAGATGCTGAAGCAGAAGCCTTGCCTGATAACTCATCATCTGAATTTATTTCACTTACACTTCTACTATCTAAAGACTGTACACTAAAGGAATCAATTCTTTCAAAAGCATCAGAGGAGCAGCAGCTCTCGGTCATTTTTTGAAAGTCATCTAAACGATTATAATCTGCACAGGCAGACGTAGATAAAAGCTGAAATGAAGTTTGCATTAAATGGAGACTGGATTTTGAATCTGCAGCTTCTTGTCTCGAACTTACTGAGCTCTCACTTATTACACTTTCATGGTCCAGAACTTCAATATCACTAGTTGTGGATGTCCCCGAGGAGAAAGTGCTAACGGGAGGTGAGGGTGTATTGCTTTGCCGGTCCTCAGTTTTTCTCTCCCGGGTTTCCAAACCCGTGTCTTTTGTACCTGCATTAAGAGGCTGCAAAGTGCTATCTGGTGTACCTCCTGTTCCATCCCCTTCTACACTGGATTTTTCATTTATAGGTTCTTCAGGTACTTCCAAATTTAGAGCAGACACCTTTTTGTCAGTATCTTCATTTGTGCTTTCTTCATGCTTAACATTAGATTCAAGCACGGAATTCTCTTCTAATTCCTCCTTGGGAATATCAAGGTTTTTCAAGTCTTCTAGGCCAGCTACAGAGGAATCCTTCACTTCTGCCTCTGTCGTCACTGGTACTTCCACCTGACTGGGGTGCTGAGACTCCTTTAAAGTGCTTTTCACCTCCTCTTTGGGTCGCTGTGATTTGGCTGGAGGTTTGGACACCACTGAATTTTTCTGTATGCTCTGAACATCTGTTGGAGAGAGAAAGGCACTGAAGAAGTTTTCAGATTCATCTACTACCGTCCTCCTCACTGGCTTAGTGATTGCTGTTGGTGATGCAGGCTGATTCTGTGGTTCTGCATTTGAACTTAAGCCCCAGGAAGATGTATCCCATCCTCCACTTACGAGAGAATTTGTTCCTAGAACAGTAAAAAAAAAAGAGATAGGCAAAGAACACTTAAAATGTATTATTTTTCAGTATTTGTCACTTTAGATGGAACAGTTAAAAAAAAAAAATGGGTTTGATAACATTTAACTTCAAATGAATATTATATATCATCACAATTAGCATAATTTTCCTTACTACTTCCTTAAAAAGGTTGGGACTGATTTTTAAATAAAGCAAAACAAGCTTAAGGGAGACACAAAGTAATTCTAAGATTTTAGGTGGACAAAGACACCTCTAGAAAGCAGGACCTAAATGGAGCCAACTTGCTCCTTCCCTGTTAAACAGTAACTTAAGCAAAGACAGAAGGAAGCCATGCACAAATTACACTATACACAATTACAGTAAAGTCCAAGAGCAAGGATTTCAGAAAGAAGATGAAGTGTCTGGGAAGGTGAAACAAGCCAACACAGCGTTCCTAAAGCAAGTCTGAAGCCTATTTGGGCACAGAAAGCAAGAATTTCCTTTGCAGAGGGAACAAGAGAAAGGGAATGTGGCCTCCTGCTCCCTGCAGTGAGAGAAGGCTGGGCAAAACAGTCTATAAAACTGAAGTAAAAGAATTACACAGATTACCAAGGGATGAAACAACTACTGGGTCTTAGAAGTCTGTCAGAAGCAGATAACACAAACACTTTGCACATCATTGCAGAAAACATGGGGAGAAGAAAAAGATTCAAATATCTGTAGAATTTACACTGTAGGAAGGGTTCTTGCCCTTTCAGTTTGTGACAGGCTTCATGTTTTTCCTCATGCACCAAGCAAGAGCACAAAGCTGACAACAAACACTGTCAGCAGCCCAGCTGATAAGTTTTGTTCTCCTGTGGAGAAATACCAAACTGGTTAATTCTGAAGCTGCCCCAAGCCAACATCAACAGTTTCTATTACCGTATTTCTTGCAGGTTTTCCAGGACTTGTCAACAGCAAGGATAATAAGAATTTCAGCATCAAATTTCAGCAGCATCCCAAGTAAGAGAGATAAATCAAAAAATAATATCCAATTTGATTGTGTAGCTACAAACATACTCTGGATAACATACTGCAGGCTACTTCGAAACAAGCCTACTTTATACAGCAGCATCTATTAAAACCCATCAAGGTATAACACTTGAAGCAGACTACCACTGTCAGAAACTGTTGATAGCTGTTGGCCTCAAGATCCCAAATTCGGGTATTACCGCTCTCAGTGCCAAAAATACTACAAACATCTGATTCATTACTACCTTGTCCACGGATCAATAGCTTCAAGAAAAAGCTCTGAGTGAACCGTAACACTGATTGCATTTTGACCTCTTTTAAAAACAAATGTTTTCCCTTAAGAACAGATGCAGACTGATCTTTGCTGCTTTCCTTATGAAGTACAGAACTACTTTACATATTAAGGTATAAGTGAAATTGAAAACTGGTTTAGACAAGTCCAAAGTTTTAAAAAACTGAACACAACACAGTCCTCTATAAACAATTCCTGTCATGTAAGATGACTCTGGACTAGTGAAGCGACTGGCAAGTCCCTGCTCCAGCAAAGGGACAAAGACATAAAACCAGCCCAGAAACACTTTTGGTTATTACAGCTTTTGACTTTCAGAAATCTAAATCTGCTGTGAGTATACCTGGAAATAGCCTCCTCCTACAAATACATACATTTCTTCTAGATATAGCTGCAATAAAGGCGTTGATTCTAGATGACCTGGTTTCCCATCTTTTTCTTTATTCATTCTTATCTTTAAAGTAGAAATAAGTTTCTAAGGAAAGGGCCCTTTCTTGCCCTTTCATTTCCAAACAGCAGCTCAGGACTGGTCACTTCTTTCTGGTCCTACATCAGCACACGTACAAAGGAGACACTTCCTCATAACCAAACCATGACAATTCTTCCACCAACACATTCCTTTCTACAGATGTTAGATTATGAACTTAAAACCACTAAAAATGGAAACTTCATTTAGTTTAGAAGGTCCAGACTTTCGGCTTTTACTCTGTCACAAAGAACCCCATGCATGCCTCAGAAAAAAAACATGATTTCCTCTTTTTTATTAATTCTAATACCTCCTAGTCCCTCAGCAAAGAAAAATACCGCTTTAAGAAATACAGGAATGAAGCATAGTGCTGCCTATGCAACAACAGCAGGACACACTGGCCGCGATAGCCAGGTACGGCCTGTGCTGCGGCTTCCTCCTCTTGCTGTCAGCGCTATACCCCCCTAGCCCGTGAGGGACGTCCCACCGCCGCTGCGGGAAGACCGGTCAGACCCAAACCACTGCAGCCCGCCGCCGGGCTGAGGGGGGAAGTGGGGAAGGAGCGGGAGCCGCCCCACTGCGGGGGAAGACTGGTCGGGCCGCCCTACACGGGGGTCTAGGGCACGGCTTAAGCCGCCCACCGCCGCCCCACACTTACCGTCTCCGTAGTCGGGGATGACGGCGTCGGGCCAGGGGCTCTCCTCAGCTTGGATGTCCAGCACTCGGTCGATGGACTTCTGGGCCTGCGACAGCGCCTGCTTGGCGAAGCTGGACAGCTGCGAGGCGTTGAACCAGCTCATCCTCCGCGCCACCCGGCCTCGCGCGGAGGCGGCGGCGGCACCGGGCCACAAGCAGACAGGCGGCGGGGCTCGCGGCCTCGGGCTCGGGGCAGGCAGCGGAGGCGGCCCCCGCCGCCGGGCTCCACGTAGCAAACAAGGCCGCACGCAGCCGCGCTCTTGCCGCTGCGCGTCAGGAGGGGCGGGCCCAGGTTGCTGTTATGGCGGCGGGGCCTGCTTGTCTGTTCTCCGTCAGCGGCTCAAATCGCAGCTTTGGTGCCTGGTTCTTCAGCTGCTCGACGCAAATAACAAACAAGGACGCTCTCTTCTAGACCTCAGCTCACTGCTTTAAGCCCCACAGCTTACGTGGGGCCGTTTCACCCTTCCAAACGTGCGGCTGCTAACAATTACCCGTTAAATATGATATTATATGTCCCTGAGTTCAAACACAAGGTTGGAATATGGGAAGTTTAAACACAGTTCATAGTTTAAAAGATGGAAAGTTTAAACGCAGCTGACATGCATCAAGTAAACTCAGGGACTTCAGGTATTTGGCACTGCTTCCTGGAAGGTCTCTGAGTGAAGCAGCCAAACACCCCAGATGTTTTAACCAATGTTATAAATACTCTCGAATGTCCACAGATAAGCCACAAACTAAGGCGTCTTTATGATTTCTTTATTAATAAATACTTTAACAGCACCAATGATACTTGAACAATCCTGCAATGCTGTGCACAACAGCTGCTTGGGGACTGCGAGGAGTTGTGTCTGTGTATCCAGGTATGGTTTTGTCCTTTCATGTTTGCTTGTAAACAAAGTAATCTCTTTCATACTTGACACCTTTCATAGAATTGATCAAATCAATACCAAATAAGAGGGAAAATGCTCATTTTAATCTACTACTCTCTTCTGGTTTCAAGGTAATTCAGAAAGTGGACCGGAGTGCTACGATTTAAAACCACATTGCTGTGCTGCCTTTTAATGGGTCTTCTCTTCGCATATACATATGCACACATGTTGAAAATAAGAGGTTTGGCCACCTTAAAGTTTCCATATACCTGAAAGTATACTAACACTAAGATTTTGACAACAAAAACTGGAAAAAAAGGTATTCCTATACATCAGAGTTCTGTACATTAATAAGCATTTATACAAATATAATCCACCAAATATTGGCTTCTGCATACAATTCTGAAACATGGTGATTCATTTGCACTCCCTAACCTCCAACAATGCTAGTACTAACAGGAACAATTCAGGTTGCTTTAGCACCCACAGGGCACATTTATTTTACAAGGTGGGTGCAGATTTCTCTCACTGTATATGCAGTTTACTTATGAATAAATTAAGTGGTAAAGTGAAGCTTGAACAACATAGTCTGTGGTGTAGTAACATCAGCAACTGCAAGTTCCTGGCCATCCACAAGCCCCAGTTCTGAAACAGAAAAAAGAAGTTTAAGTATAGCAAACCCATGTGACTTGTCTTTCTTTTAAATTAAAAGAAAGTTATGAATGCCATTCCCATAAACCGTAAGTATGATGAAGTTGCAAACACTTCATTGGCTAAACCAATATTCACCTAATTCAACCAACAGACCCTGTCAAAAAATAATAAAACACTGACGTGTGTTTCATTTACATCAGTTCAACTTTGTTGCAATGTTTTATTCTGTCCCTGCCCATGTTTCACATTTAAGCAATTTGAAGCTCAGCCATGAGCAAACTGAGAAAGGTATACTGTACATACAAGGATAAAGAAGCACATTCTAGTGTATAGTGCAAAAGAAAGTTAATATGTCATAGTATAGTGCAAAATGAAGTTAAACATGCCATAGTGAGGGGTAAAACTGACTTTCTGTTTAGAGCAGTATCATGAAAATCTACACATGACAAGTGTAAGATACCTTTTAGTGTCTTGGAAAGATTTGGCCTTGTACGTTCTTCAATTGAAGCTACCGTCTGAAGAAAAACAAGTAAAGACAAGTCAAAACATTTCCTTTCCAATTCGGGAAAGTAAATTTAACTACATTAAGATAATTACATATATTCAGGTTACCTGTAAGTAAAGTGTTTTATTTCCCCCATACATAGTTGCTGTGATTGCAGGAGATTTCATTTGCCTATATATAAAACATTTTGAAGAAAAACCAGACAATCAGGTAAAAATACATTTAGAAAGTGCCTTCTTGAAACACTGAACTACAAAAAAATATCAAATAAATCATAATAGCTGCACACTTACAATGAAGCATTATTTGTCAAGTAATCCAAGATCTCCTGCAGTTTAGCTGATGGGGAAATCTCTATGTTTTGGGGAAGTTGGCTGCAAGCTGGACAGTTCTCCTGCACAAGAATGCATGTTACATTAGTGTTTAAAAAACGCTGCTAGTAAGGTCTCAAAACTATTTGTGTGTTTGTGGGGTTTTATCTCTAGAAATCGTAATACTGCTCTAAGTATTAGTGACAAAACCCAGTTCTTCGTGAGGCCTGTCACTGTTTGACTGGCTTCCAACAGTAACAAAGTATTTATGAACTATAAATTTCTCCTGACGTAAAATTTAATACTACAGACTTACAAATCAATTGCTGTCACAACCTCATTTGGGGAAGATTTGCTTATGAGTCTTCTTAAGATTGTGTATCTTATTTTGTAAACCATATTTCCCATATGACAGGGGAAGTCTTCAGGATTCACTTTCAGTAAAGTCAAGTATTGTTTCTTCTGCACGTAATACAGCAGGTAGCACAGCAGAAACAGTTGATACTCCCATGTTGCACCAGCAGATACCAGAAACAGCTGTCTGAAGAACCTCCCTATACCAGAAGCTACTTTTCCAAATATTAAGAAACTCTGGCTAAACATGCAAAAGTTAAATATTTATTTATTACATACACTATGTGATAGGTTTTGGTAAACTGATGGGTAGAAGAAAAGGTTTCATTATCAGGATACCAAATAAAACATCTGTTCATCTGCAGGTAAACAGCCCTGCTACTCTGCATGGACAGACCACCACCGTCATCACTCATAGACCCCAGAACCACAGAAAATTTAACAGAATAGAAATTCCTACAAACTAAAAACAACGCTCTGGAGAAGTAGCAGACAAGTAACATTGTAGTTTCTGCCTTTAAAACTTCAGAAATACAATTATTCAATGCTAGGAGTGAAGAGGTTCAATACTGGGTTTCAGAAATAGACACAAACTGTCTAAATTCAACAAAGATCAAAGTCAAGGAAACATCCCTGCAAGACTTCAACAGCACTAACCTTCCTCTCAGCTTCAAATGTGTGTGTGTACAATCCATCCACATCATTAAACACCAAGTAGTTGTTAAGAGGAACGTATGCACTGTAATGACAAATATGTTTGTGTTAGTATGTGCCATTATGTTAGAAATCATGTAAGTTATTAATAAGAAATGAAATACCTTGTGGCTATTTTAAAAACTTCAGTGGCACAAATGGCTGCAAGGAAGAAAAAAACAAGTTTCTTCACTCTACCTCAGAACATAGACAGACATCAGTGCACAGAGATGTGCCAAAAGTGACAAGAAGTAAATCAAGTACAACAATTTGTAAAGAGAAAAACAAACATCTGAAGGTAGCTGGCAGTTCTATACATTAATACCACAGATTCAGCATTAAGCTGATAAACTGTGAGGGTTTTCCCCATTCTTAAATGCTTTTTCACTCCCAGAGTCAGACACAAGTTTAAAATTTATAGTCACATACTCTGTGGAAAACAGAAATGAGACCGTAAGAATAAATCAAACTCATTAAAAAAGTTCTCAATTCTAAACTGTTGCCTTACAAAACTCTAAAGTATGTAAAGCAGAAGTGAAATGAGTTCTTGTAGCATACCTGCAATTACTGCATTTGTAGAAGCTACTGCTGGAATAATTCGTTTAACCACCCCTGTAAAAACAAAACATACAGCTTTGTCTTTTCCAAGGAGAGAGAGACAACTGAGATATGGCTTTTTAGCCAGAATAATTTTATACAAGGGTGTACCCAAAAGTACTTTAAGCCTTCCAGGAGTTTCTGTAACAATAAGGTATGATGGCATGTTGCTCAAGTATTTGGGCGTTTCTTTATTTTAGGAATGGATCAAACACACTAAGAAAAATACGGTACTGCATAAAGAGAACTAATAAACTAATTCTAAACCCAAGTATTCTGTATTTACCACTGAAAATTAATTTCAAACCCAGTTCTAGTCTTGCTTAACTGGAAAAATGCAGGAAGGAAAGATATTTCAGTTTGGAATTCCTTCTGCAAGAACAGGCTTGCCAAACTGTACTGGCATCTGCAGCCAACTCTTCTTCCATCCAGCTAAACAGCCATACACCAATACAAAGCAAGATTTCTTATGCATACAAGTTTGTACACCAGGAACAAGGAGGTTCACTCTTTCTCAGGCCTGCCAAAACACAATGAATTCCTAAGTAATCTGAAGTTCCTCTGGCTTCTCATTATTGACTTGTCCCCTCCATAACTAAGAAAACGTGCATAAAACTTTTATCTTTGCCTTCTTTCTTCTATGTACTTTATAATTAAGCCACCTTCAAATGCTGAAAACCATGCTGCCATGTGCTTGCACATTATATTTAATAACTGGAGTTCACATTTATCTGTACCAAAAGATCTGTACTAGAGAAGCCAGTATAAACTGCTGCAAAGACAATACACTAGGGGGAATCTGAGGAAGATACACAACAATCAGTTTGCCCTTTTTTGACAGAAAGGCACACACTGAGGTTCAAGTGTGGCATTTCAAGCTCAGCATTTTAAATGTATTCTCAGTATTACAAGCCAACAAACAGAAGTTATTACAAATTCCGGAGATGCTGTATGAGATTCTCCATTTCTTTTCTAGTGTTAAAATGTGTTTTGGTTTTAGTGTTAAAATACTCAGTGAGTGGCAGCATTCTGCATCTGCACCTGAACAGGGGCATGCACAGCAGTGAAGAATAGATGCCATAGTCTTTACCAGCCTAAACTGGCATAAATGTTGTTCTTGCTAAAAGAAGCAATCTCATTCTCCTACTCTTTGACCCAGCAAAAGTGGTCACAGTGTAATGTAAACCATGGAGCTACTCCAGGCTAAAAATAAAATGGCAAAAAGAATGTTCAGTTTTGTCCCTGTTAAGTTCCTCTGATTCATCACAAATGCCTAAACATCTGATTCATCATAAAAATATTTGTGCTGGTACAGGAAACAAGCTGCTTGTTTCTGTTTTAAGATATTAAGGGAGAAAAGAACTATTTCTTTCTCAGCAGAGCTGCCAAATTAGTCATAACAAACACAAAGAATGCTAATCCAGACTAATTGCAAATGCCATAAACTCAGTGAAATGCCATACCCTTACCTTGGGTGAGTCTGTATGTGACACCTTTAATTTTAAATTGCGATGCTCTTTCTAATGACTTCTGGTAAATCCACTGGATATGTTCAGGGTCATCTCCATCCAGCGCAACACCTTCTACAGCAGAGTTAAGAATTTATAAGTAAGTTAGTCACAAGAATTCTTCAGAAATGTTCTTTTTGTCGAAAAAAAAAATACCTTTCATTAAGGTTAAAATTAATACCCCATTAAGCTACTAAAATTTGATACTTTAAACAAATACCGTTTCTGCGAACATTGTAAATTCTAACATATTCTATACACAAACTATCTTAACTTTGCAGGTTTATAGAGCTGTTAGAAGTTACATTTTGAATCAGGAAAGTCATTGTGCAGTAAGACAGAGAGAAACAAATGAACCAATGTGGAACTTGAAAGCGAGTCCAAGTAGAGAAAATCTGTCACCAGCTCAGAGGAGCCTCAGACTGACTACAACGAGCTACCTAAGGTTAAAAGGTAGGATTGCTCTCTTAAAAGTAGCTGTGTATACCTAACTCAAATCAGATAAAAAGAAAAATGTCAGTTTAGCACCAGTGCAATATATTCATTACCTCCAAAAGGTTGCTCCTTGGGCCACTGCAATATCCTGACATACTCAATACAGTGCTCTGGTAGCCTGGGCATAGACGCAATTGTACACATGGGAAAATTGACCTGGTGTGGGCAGGGGAAGAAAACAAGGAGAAAGTATGTAATACATTATGTATAGTGCTAGGAAAAGAAATGAACTAATCAGAGGAATATAAAGAAAGGAAGTATAACTGGGTCCACTTACCTGTGGTGGGTAAAGCTCAAGCGTGCATTCAACACAGGCTGTCATACCAGGAATAATCACACGAACATTTCCTTTAAAACCTTCTGTCCCTCCATCGATTAAAGGTATGATGGAACTTGGATCCAGTACACCATCTTCATAGTGTAAAAATGACATCTAATGAATAAATGGGGGGAGTAAGGGGGATTGTTGGATTTTGGTTTTCCAAACAAGTGGCAGGGAAGAAAACAAAAAACCCCTAAAAATTTTCTTCATAATAGGACACTACAAGGCTGAATGCTTAATATACAGTTTATTTTAAGAGCACATAGTGTATAAGACACTACTTATCAGTGCACAGGACCTGATCAACCACCTTCACCCTCCTCCTCCCTCACCCCCCAATAAATGCTGTTTTCCCCTTATACTATACCAAAACAAATGACTAATTGGTTTGAAGGATTTGGGGGGTTAATTCTTGGTTTGTTGTTTTGTTGGGTTTTTTTGTTTGTTTTGTTTTGTAAACACTGGTAAATACTCAAGTCTTCTACTACTGTGTAGCACCAGGGTTCCAAAAGATGGCTTTACAAGTTGCAGCACCTAAGTACTGTTTGGCTAATGAGAAAAACCCAAATGTTCACAATGAGAGCATCCAGAGAAGCTGTGGAACTTCCCTTCTTATGCCTTTCAAAAGCTGACTGCACAAGGCCACACATATGTGATCTAAATTTGAAACTACCCCTGCAGGGCACTGCACAAAAATGTTATCTAACACTCCTCAAGAAAAAGGCAGCTAAGAAAACATTCATTTTATCCTGTTCACAAAGACAAAAGAAAACAGAAATAGATACAGAAAGCTGAAGTTACAACAGCCCTCATTTCATTTTAATGACACATTCTACACAAATCTGTTCAATTCTATTTAGCTATACTCAAGCAATAACCAGGCTTTAAAAAAGACTTAAGACTTTAAAAAGAGTGAAGACTTTACCAGCATGCCATTTATCCATCTTCTGGCAATTATAGAGTCCAGCCCACAAACAATAATATGAAATTCTAGAGGGAAAAAGAGTCTATTATTTAAAGTCCACACTAAATCATACTTCTTAAGCAAAATATTCTGTTCATAATAGTCCAGAGGAACTGACTGCAGTTTATCTACCTCCCTTACAGTAAAGAATCACAGAATCCCAAGGGTTGGAAGGGACCTCTAAAGATCATCTAGTCCAACCCTCCTGCAAAAGCAGGGTAACCTAGAGTACATCACACAGGAACTTGTCCAGGCGGGC
>JAVHNF010026019.1:2219-12909 GCA_034783455.1 Micropsitta finschii | reverse complement strand
CATTACAGAAGACTAAGGGGTATATGGGATTTGAGAAGAAAGTAACAGAGGACTGGGGTAAATTTGTCTTTGTAGACTACTTCTACTTTGTAGAAGTATTTGATATGCTGCTAAATTACATATAATTTTTGAACCTAAAAGTACTATAATACTTTATCACAATGAAATATACTATGGATTTTCATTCATCATAATATGCTGCAAATTTGGACATCAATCATGTAATTATATATGATTTTTCAAACTATATTCTAGGGTCAACAGAAAGTACTGTTGATATGAAATTAAACTCGTGGATAGTTAAGCTTAGGGGTAAATCTCATTTGCCCTTCTCATTGTAGTAAATGTAGGGGTAAATCTCATTGCTCTTCTCATTTGGGTTTTTGCGGCTTTCTGAAATCTCATTCTTTCAAAGAAGTATAAATTGAAAGAATTATAGTGAGAACTGAGAGAGAAAATTGCTTCTCTAGGCATTGAAAGCTTAAGATTTACAAAAAGGGTTACATATCAAAAAAACTGACAAAAATCACTCCGAATTTTCACAAGTTCTTATTAAAAAGAAAAAAAAAAAAAGTATGAATCAATCTTTGGTTGTAATGGGAAGTTTTGTTTCAGTATGAAGTTGTAAACTATATTTTTTTAACAAAATATTGGAAAATCATTAGGAAAAAAAATAGAAGTATCTTATTTCCAGAATTTTCAAACAGTCTACTTCTCAAAGTTGGATATGATATTCATCCCAGCTTCATACAACTTCCATTGATGATTAGCTTGCAAAAATATGGAAATGTTTCCATGAGCATAATTTTGCATAATCTGGTGATTAATAATTGATTTTCTATTTTAATGTTGCAAAAATTTTTTACAGTCTCAGTGTCAGAATTTATAGAGACTAAAGTGAATGCTTGTTACAGCAGTGAATTTGATATTACAGCAGTGCTGTGTAAGGGCAGAAGTTGCTTCTGATTGGGCTTTTAATGAAAAAGATTAATTCTTGTGATAGGAGTCTTATGCTAGCACTTCCATAACTAAATTTCATGGGTATTTTTTACCTCAAACACATCTATAAATATTTGACTGTGTAATGAAGTCATACTTACAGGGCATTTCTATTGTATTCTTTCTTCTAAGTAGAATGCACCACTACCTGAAGCTAGTGGAATTTTGCTTGCTTTGATTTGTTTTATTTTGTAAATGATCAATGTATGCAGTATGGTCTCAGGAAAGCCTGACTAATGAGACATTTCTTATATTTTTGTTTTTATTTATGGGTTTCTTCCCTATTGCAGACCATTCTTAAAGGTTTCTATAGGGTATCATCTTTTACATTTATCAGAATATAATTGCTGGTTATTGTGGATGTTATAGATGTTATTAAAAGAATTAACTCAGTTTGATACATGCTTTGATAACTCTTCTTTTATTTACTTCGGGTTTAAGGGCTAAAAGTAGAATTTTGCTTGTTTTGGTTTTAACACTTATGCCAAAGTTAGCATCTTGATGTCTCCTTGTTGATCTTCTTGTTGAGCCTTTTGAAAATTGTGCACCTTCATTTTCCAAGTCATTTTCATTGATGGTAACTGCAGTGCTCTTTTTCACTGTAGCTACATGGAAGACTCTATAGCTTATCTGTTAGAAGCTCTTCTGCTGCTTCCTTCCCTAGTGAAATTTTGATAATGACACTATCCTACATAGCTGACACGTGATTTCTAATTATGTCTCCTGTGACCTTTATTCTTCCTACTTCTACCACTGGACCTCTGTCTTTCAGAGCAAAACAGAATCTGTACTTTTAGATAAAACCTTAGTTTTTGGTGGAAGGAGTAGGAGAGATTTATGTTGAAAAATGGTACCTTTAGTCCAGTAAGGCTAATGACAGGGAACATAAGGGAGTTAGCTTTCAGCAAGGGTCCTATTTATATCTCACTCTCCTTGGCTTTGGGCATTTTGCCTAACCTCTCTTTGCTGCAGTCTCTGATGTGTGACAATGGCAACATGGAGTATCTTCAGACCTGACATGTCTGTCTGCCTTTTCCTGGGCATGTGTAAGCCTTCTATCCAGTTAGGTCAGAACTTGAGTTAAGAGCTGGAAGAGCCACTGAATTCAGACTTTATTCAAATACTTACAGGAACAGCTTTGCACTATATCTTCACATTATCTCTAAACAGATCAAACCCCAATGTATTTTATATTTGCTACTGCCTTCGTCTACACAGCAGGTTAACAACTTATTCATTAACAGTGAAGAATTAACTTCATTAATTCGTAAATTATCTTTGTTAACAATGCATTATTTGATGTAAACTCATAAGAGTCTAGGTCACCTGTGTTTTTTAACACACACACACACACACACGAATGCACACACACACACACACACACACACATACATCCGACCAGCAGAAGCATACATATGCTGTAGGGAGTATTGACACAAAGTGGTACTAGTTGTTCATCTTTCATGTCTTGCACAGTGAATAGAGAGAGCTCTGGGCACATAGCGTAGATCTTTTAAATACCCCTTTTCTCTGGTTCAGTTCCTCCAATGACTATATGGAGATATACCAAGGATGAGCAATATTTGATGTCCATTAGTCATTGTATGCCTGCTTATGTTTATGTCTGGTGTCTCTCTTTGCTGTCTGTTGTATTTCTGCTGCTCTACCTGTTAATGCTCTTCAACATAATCTATCAGTTTCTGTTTTATTCCTCTCTTGTGTGCATTTTCTTTTGAATCTTTAACAGTCTCAATGTACTCAGAATTTTTAGTTTTATCAATCCAAGAGGATGAGCAATTTCTAGGGCACTAGTAAACTCTATTTATTTTCTCCTTTTCTTGTTTTCATTAGGAGTCTTTCAGATGCACTGAATAGCATTCAAAACAAGACTTATCTCCACTTATCAGAGTTAAATTTGTGGAAGCTCTTCCTGTTCCTAGGTGAAATAAAATTACTGAAGCTGAGCTAAACACTTGATGTCATTGATTCAAGAGATAAAATCCTAATTCCTAGACGTAAATAGCTTTTACTCAAGGTTCAGTATTTTTGTATTTCAAAGATTGCTGCTTTGCTCTATGTATCATCATAATTGTTGTTAATAAATTAGTGACTCAAGTTGCAGTCCTGAAATGCTTTTCTTTTTAGTAAAGGCAAAGTTCAAAAAACCCAGTTATTTCTTGCAAGAATGATTACAGCAACTGAACAGAAATATTGGTGAGTTACCCTGCATGGGTTCTTTAGCCCATAGATTTAGTAGTTTGTAAGGCTAATATATACGTTATTTCATAAAAGTCTGTGTTCTGCAACACCTATAATCGAATACTGTTTTTTCTGTGCCTTCAGGACCTTTTGAAAGCTTAAATGCCTAGATTATATTTTTCCTGAGCTTTTTGACTACTATGACAAAATTTTAGCCTTTACTAGGAATAGTTTTTTGTAAGAAGTTTTCAAATAGCAAAGCAGGAATGTTCTTTGCTCAAAATTGATTCTAAAAGGGAGGAAAATGCAATTAGGGTGTTTCTGGTTTTGGAGTGAGTTGGAGGTCTCTTTATTGTACTCCACTATCTGTGGAGGTATACCATTTCAAGTAGATCTGTATTTGGGTTTATATCTATACTGTCTTTTCTGATCTGTGCCATTTTATGATTGGACTCAGTTATCTTAAAGGTCTTTTCCAACAGAAATAATTCTATGACCTGTGAGGCTAATAAGAATTACTGGGTTTCATTATAATAACCATTGTGTAATGTATAGCACCCAAAAAAAGTATGTGTGTTTTCCCAAAGTAAAGGATAGAGAAAATCCACAGTAGGGACTGAATTGTCCTTTTCTGTGTATGGTTGTAAGAGCAGAGGAGTGTGGTTGAAGAACTGGTTTCTAAGTCCTTGGTTCTGCCCAGTCAGATCTCTGCACAAGTCACAATTGCAAGAGAAGAGAGGCACGTGCAAAGAACAGACTGTGAAAGTGTCATTGAATGAAAATTGATCAGAGAGCTTCTTTAATTAGTTAACTAAATCCATTAGTATGGGGCTTCTACTGTTCTTGGACATCATTGCCACTGTAAAATGGTATGGCATTTTGGATAATACCAAAGTGCTGAGCAAGTTTCTGTGACTTAATCCCTTTTTGTTATTGCAATTACTTCCAAATTGAGCTTGTCACTTGGACATCTGAATAAGTGTAATCAGAAACCCAAATATAATGACTCGTTCTACAGTAAGAGGCCATAAAAGTGCACTTGTAGTAATTTTTGACCTGCTGTTAAAAGAGCGACACTTTTTAGTGAGAGCTAAAAATCAAATCCAGTCTGGTCATTGGAGCAGTCATTTCTGCTTGCTGAGCTAAGACAGTGAAAATTACCCTTAATCTGTCTTCATGAGGCAATTGTTCACAACCCTGGTCTTACCAGGAACCTCACTAACCTGGGTTTAAAATTGGATAATCTACTTAGAGGAATGAGGTATAGGTGTATATCTTACCTGCTGTATGTGCTCCCCACTGATGCAGCATTTTCAAACCAGTGAAGCTCCAAAACTTGTGCTGGCAGTAGTGTCTACACGATACCCTCCTGTAAAGGGCTGGATTTACAAAAAGTACAATATGGATTCAGATACAGTTGTTCAAACTCTGTAGATTGAATGATTGTTTGGGGATTTTTCTTCCTGATTTTCTTCATTTGACTTCCAGGTTTCTGAGCCCCTCAGATTACATTTCAGGGTTGCTTTTTTGGTGAACATTAAAGCAATATATTGCTTCAAGAAAAGAAAGGTGAAATATGAGAAATGTGAGGGCCCTTGGTTGCCAGTGATGGGTCTTTTTAAGAAAAATAGCAAATAGAACAGTGTCTGTTAAGAACATAGCACAGGCTTGTATAGCAGAGTTTGAAGCGGGTTTAAGAATCTAACCTAAAAATCAGTAAGTCAGTACTTCTACCTGACACAGAAGACTGTTTTACAGTGACACCAGCCCTGGAAGCAGCGTGTTTGTTCCAGCTGTGCTAATTAGCACCTCACCGCTGTATTTATCCTGCAGCAAGTTTCAGGGCTTGCTTGCTTGCAGCTGGCTCAGACATCTCGGCATCAGTCTGCACTGCATCATAGATGTACAAAGACAACTGCAGATCCTAAGTTAAAGTGGAGACAAAACAAATATCCTTTCTGAGAGTGCCACAAGTGCTTATAGGGTTTGGTTTTCACTTGACTTGATACATAAAGGGTCAGTTTGGTACAGTTTCTTTCTTTCCAATTCTGTTTTCACTCCCTCTGAGTGTATGAACTGCTTTTATGCTGTCTCTGGATTTACCTTTTGAAAATGGGAGCTTCTGAGTTACATCACTAAGCAAAACAGTTTTCCTTGGTGCATTTTATTAAAGAACAATAAGAATATTTCAGGCTTTATGCGTTTGATTTGCTAGAAATGCCTGGAAAGAGTAGATGCGCTACCTTGTTGTTGACTGCATCTGGCTTCACTCAATTAGTCTGGAGATAAAATTATGTTAATGAGATGGGTTTGCACAGACAGAAAAGCCTGTGGGTGAAGACACAGGGTTTTAAATAGGTTAGAGTCTTCATTTGGTTTTATTATCTGAAAATACCTTTTTCCTGTAAAAATGATAAGTAGAGATTTCTCCGTGTATTCTGTAAAAATAGGAAAATGGTTTTGAAGCTAGAGAAGAAATATTGAAATGTAAATGTGTAGTTTATAGCTGAAAAATTATGTAGGGCTTGTAAAAGATTTATATAAAATTCTAATGAACTTCTTTATGTTATTGTTACCTTTGTTCCCCATTTAAAAGCACATTTCAGTTCCGCATCCTGCCTCTTCCTCCATGCTGTAAACACAGTCTTTCAGAAATATAAATACCTATTTTTTGCCTCCAAATCTGTCAGTAAAGGGCTGAAATTCCATTTCCTGCTACAGACTCACTTAATCTTCACCTTCTCTGTTATCTTTAACTCTTTTTACCTCTTCTTGGCTGATCTTTGATTTTTTTTATTTTTTTTTGGGGGGGGTGGTGGGGGTGGATTCCCCCTGGTTTTCACAGCTGTGGCTGCCACATAATGTTTCCTTTCATTTGTATGTTTCAAGGTACTCTGCTCCTTTCTGATTTCCAGTGAAAGCTTTGCGATGTGACCAAATATTTGTCCATGTAAATGCCGACTCTGCCAAACAGAGGATAAACTGACAGATTTTACAACTCAGCAATCCTCTCTCTTTTGAATGTGACATTCTTGTTGAGAAGGTGAATCTGTGTAAGTGGCAAAGGCAGGCTGTGAGGACCAGTACTGGGGGAAAAGAAGATATCAGTACTGCACTTCTGCAGAAACTAAATAGAGATGGTGTTAGAATAATAATGAGGAAGAACAAACAGAAATCACCACCTCAGTCCAGCCAAATTAGACTGAATTGCCTCTTCTGGAGTGCAGTTAATACGCACCACTGCTGATGTGCCATGTGTTACCCAACAGGAGAGTATGTTGAAAAAAAGGTATAGAGCAGAACAGAGAAAAGTGTCTGTGACTTGCTTAACCTCCCTGTGTTGGTCCCTTCAGAAACACAACAGAGCTAACCTACACAAAGGTTAGGATTTGTTTTGTACTACTCTAGGCAGAATTATATGTGATGGTTAAAGGGGTATGAAAAGGCCTTTACTGTGGTAGTTATGTTATTTTTGTTTGTTATCCTTGGTACAGCGGGGAAAAATTATTGTAAAATTCCCCTTTGATATGAGAGGGAAATTAGCACAATTATTGGAAATAGCATTGGGTAAAATATTATTTTTTCTATGCTGTATCTTGCTTGCATTACTAGTAGTTGCCAGGGAAACCAACAGAACTCTAAATTCTGCTAGAAAGGCAACTCTGGTTATATACAGGGTCATTTAAAACTGTGCCTGCAGATTCTGAAAGCGCTAGTGGGACCTGCCATGGATTCTACTCCATGGTCTGGTGCCCTTCTACATGCTCAGTTGCAATTAGATACAGAACATCCTGGTCAGTATTAAATGTGGGGTTTATACAGTAAGCAGACCCCCTAACTATTTTGGTTTACACCAAGAGGAATTATCATGCACCGAGTGTGAAGTTTTCCTCTCAAGATTGTCACATCACTTGGGAGGCTGCTGTTATAACCCAGGATCTGTCAATCTGTTGTGCTTTCCCTTGGAAACTGGCTACCATTCAGTAGTTTCACTGTCCTTTTAATATAATAGCAAAGCAAACTGTAGCTCTCTTTGTACATGAGGTGTAACCATTTTCCAAGGGGTTAAGCTTAGCTAACTATCTGCCTTTAATCTACAAGGGAGCTGTTTCTTCTGGTTTAGTGTGTCTACCTCTGTCAGGAACAGCTCTGAATTTTTACATGTCCATCATCAGGCTTTTGGAAAAAAATGCCGAGGTTTGTACATAAATCTTTTTAAGGATCAAATGCTTATGAGCTTCTCTCAAGTTGAATTTACAGGACTGACATTTATTACCGTACTGATTTCAGCCAAAGCCTATGACGAAAATTGATTTAGGATGAAAATAGGTAATAATAGCTTGATTAGAATCATTTTCAGCTTCAGAGGACCCTCATGTCCTTCTGCATTAAATAATGATAATAAGGTCAATTTGTATATCTCTGATTCTCTTTTTGCCTTCTCTGAAGGTGATGTCCTTCAGAAAGGACACATTATTAATGGTGTTTTATTGCTTTGAATAGCATTTCCATTCCTTATTTTTTAGTCCCAAGCCCAAATACATTCAGGCTGTTAGGACAATCAAAGGAAATTAACAGCTATGAATGCTTCTTCTGGAAAGTACCACAAGCCATACACAAATTTCGGGTCTGTTTAAACAGGCTGTTTCTGGCTGTCACCAATCTCACATATTTTACCCTTTACAACTTACTCTTGGATTTGATTTTTGTCTTATTGTTGGAAAGGACAAATCTGATGCTCAGAGAAGTAGCAGTTGCAAGCATATCTGCAAATGCTCATCCCATTTGGATGTGTCCAAAATGTGTGCAGATGTGTCCAGCTACCTCACTGCTAGCTCTCCCAGGTATTGTTGACAGCATATCCTGGAATTTGGGAAGCTGTGCTGCCCCCACAGAACTCTATGCCCTTTGGCCTCTGGGGTAGTTTATTGTTGTGGTTTAAACTCTGTGAGCCACGCAGTCTCACTTGCTCACTCCCCCCCCCCCTTCTTCCCTTCTCCCCGTTCCCGGAGGGATGGGGAGGAGAACTGGAAGAATGTAACTCCCGCAGGTTGAGATAAGAACAGTCCGGTAACTAAGGTATAACACAAAACCACTACTGCAACCACCACTAATAATAATGATAAGGGAAATAACAAGGGGAGAGAATACAATACCAACCACCAACCAATAATACCCAGCCCAACCAAGCAGTGAGCCATCCCTTCTGGGTAACTCACAGTTACATCCTGAGCATGACATGCTGTGGTTGGAATACCTCTTTGGATAGTTTGGGTCAGGTGTCCTGTCTCTGCTTCCTCCCATCTTCCCCTCCCTGGCAGAGCATGAAACTCACAAAGTCCTTGATCAGACTAAACGTTTGAACAGTAACTAAGAACATCAGTGTTATCAGCACTGTTCCCAGGCTGAAAGTCAAAAACACAGCACTGCACCTGCTACTAAGGAGAAAAAGTGACTGCTACTGCTGAACCCAGGACAGCTCTCAGTGCTAAACCTATAACAAGCTATGCTGCTAAGCAAACATAGAGTTATGCTTCATGCTACATAACACTCTCCTCTTTGCATCACCAGCCTTCCTTGTCATACACCTGGCCTCTTCCCTTGCCTTGAAATGATGACTTAAATTCTAATATAATCACATGTAGCACATATATGCATATATGCACATATATATGCATTAACAGGAAAATATGTATTTGTAATGATGAACTACTCTGACTGCATATTTGTTGTTTTTCACTCTCTGTCATATCATAGATTCACAGAATAGTTGAGGGTGAAAGAGACCTCTGGAGGTTCCCTTTCACCTGGTCTAACCCTCCTTGTTCAAGCAGGGCCACCTAGAGCAGGCTTCCCAGAAATGTGTCCAGACAGCTTTTTAATATCTCCAAGGAACAAGACTTCATAACCTCTCTGGGCAATCTTTGCCAGGGCACAGTCACTTTCACAATGAACTACTGTTTTCTGATGTTCAGACAGAACCTCCTGGGTTTCAGTTCGTGCCTACTGCTTCTTATCTGGTCACTGGGCTTCACTGAAAAGAGCCTGGCTACAATTTCATTGCACCTTCTTTTCCGGTATTTACTGATTGGTAAGAACCTACTGAGCCTTCCTAGCCTAACAGTGCCAGCTCTCTCTGACTTTCCTTACTGGAGAGATGTTCCAGTCCCTTAATCATTTTCAAGGCTTCTTTCTGTACTGTGTCCAGTACCTCCATGTCCCTCTTGAACAGGGGAGCCCAGAACTAGGTGCCTCACCAGTGCTGGACAGAGAAGAAGTATCTCTTCCCTCGACCTACTTGACAACACTATTCTTTATGTAACCTAGGAAAACATTAGCTTTATTGTTGCAAGTGTGCATTGTTGTCTTATGGTAAACTTGATATCCATCAAAATCCCATACTTTATATGAGGTAAATGTCTAATTTCTGGTGTTCAGATTACTGTATATGCTAACTATTCTATATTTTACCAAATAAGCATAACATAACTTAGAAAGCACAGCAATAAGTCCAAGTTAAAAGATGGAGTTTAAAGCTATTTGGTAGTTTCCAGCATCC
This sequence comes from Micropsitta finschii, assembly GCA_034783455.1. Classification (NCBI taxonomy): domain Eukaryota; kingdom Metazoa; phylum Chordata; class Aves; order Psittaciformes; family Psittacidae; genus Micropsitta; species Micropsitta finschii. The sequence continues at coordinate 3,152 of JAVHNF010026019.1, read as the reverse complement.
AACAGCTAGAATTTCAGAAAGCAAATGCAATACAGAAGGTTTGATAGCAAAGGTGAGGAGTAGAGTGGTAGAGGTAATCTTGAGAATGAAAAGAGTAGCTGTTGCAATTTCAGCTAAAATAATGAAGTAGATGATGAGTTTAGGGAAAAATAGGAGAGAAGTAAGGAGAGACAGAGGATAAGGTAATGGAAACGTATGAAGGATGCAGCAGCAGAGAATGCAGTTATTGACGTGGAAGCTGAGTGAGGGGTGGCAAAGAAAAATGGATGAGGGAAAAACAAGGAATAGAGGAAAGTGGGAGTATTTCTTAGTAATGGATATTTTTTTTGTCTGTATTATCTCCTCCTGTCTAGATATTTCTATCTTTACATGACATTTTATGAAATTGCATACCTTCTTTCCTTTTCCCTATTGACTATTCTCCAGCTATTTCTGCTCCCTCTTCTATTCTGTTTCTGTCAAAGAGCTCAAATGAAATGCCTACATTCAAGCACTATAAAAGAGTATAAATACACAATATGAAAAAGTACATTTAAAAAGTCTAATACATTGTATGTGAACTATCTGAAATGTATTATAAAGTGGAATTTTCATAATTATTTGTTTTACTATTCAGAAAGTCAAACGTATAGGCATGGAGCTGATCATTATAGTTAAGACTGCGTAACAGTTACAAATCAAAACTTTGCAAGCACTTACGAACAGTTTTAGAAATAAACCAGCTGGGTTTAGGAAATTAAATTTGGTTTCGGAGTAGAATACATTTGAGGATTTTGCCAAAAATTGACTGATTCAACAGTTATGACCCCTTGCCACAATAAACTATGCTTGTCCATTTCACTTTGCATGAGATTTTTCTACTAAATTGCAGCGTGTTCCCATGAAAAAAGATATGAAGCAAATTTATAGTCTGATACAAAACCTGCAATAACA
>JAVHNF010026013.1:16760-27405 GCA_034783455.1 Micropsitta finschii | reverse complement strand
CCCCTAGGGAATAATGCATTTTCCTTTATTTCTCATAGAGGCTTCTAAGAAAGGAATAATATTAACCTGGTTACAGTAATAGTTTCACGACAAGATCCAAACCATTGATTTAATTTTCAATAGTTATTAACTTTAGTTAGTAGTTTTAAGACTTGGACTTCTAACTTCACTGTCCCCCTCAAGGAATGTTTTGAGAGTTTGGTTTTGTTTGTTGGGGCGTTTTTTAATTGCATATGAATGCATAATATTCAAGCAGTATTCATCTTAATTCAATTACATGAAAACTTCAAATATAAAGCTGGGGATAACTTATTTAAAGATTACAGTAGTTTGAAATGTAAAATTGAAAATTACAGTGTGAAATATTTTAACTGACATTCTTTGCCTTTAAGCTTCCTTTTGCTATTAGCAGGTGGTATTAAACCCTGAACAGGTATCAGGGAAGTAGAAAGGATCTTTAGAAAAGGAGTAGTTCTCATATGTACTGAGCTTGCACAAGTAAGAAATATGAGCGCATCAGCAAAGCCTGAAGAAAATAACTTGACCCTAATTCTTTCATGTTACAGTTTAGGTCCTCAAAGGACTGAGTTTTACTACTCAAGGAATTAAGGAATGAGTTTTACTACTACACTATGTAACCTTTGTTTGCTGCCAAATTTGGAACATCACCTGATATCAATTCAAATTACAGTATACTTGCATGCAACACAAAAAATTCTTCTTGCTTACAACTTCAGCTTAAGCTCACATAGCATTTGGAGTATATGCTACTATGCCAGTTTAAGCTTGATATCTACCCATATGGCTTCATCCGCCTGCACAGGGTAAAATGAAGAATAGTAGTGTGCAAAATGAAAAGGATGAAAAAGCATCATGGTCTAAAACAGCGTATCAGTGTCTTCTTCTGACAGCAACATAACAGTAAATCAACACTCAAACCCCCAAATTTAATATCAGTATTTACAATCAGGAACTTCGTAAGACAATCAGAAAAAATAATATGCAAAACACTTGAGCTATTCTTAGCATTATTAACAGAATTTAAAAGCTATAAATTTGGCTCTTCAATCTAAAATATGAATTAATCTTATGACAGAGTTTTCATAGAGATTTTCAGTTCTTGTTTCTGCTCAGAACAGGAACAGTACTTTAAAAAAAAAAAAAAAAATCCTTAATTTTCTATTTTTTCATAGCCTTGAAAGGACTTGCAGACATTTCCTTTTTATTGTGGATAACTTTCAACACACTTTATAGGTAAAGAAGTTGTTAGAGTATGGTATTTGTTATCCAAGTTTTGTTCAGTCTTTTAGTGTCAAATTTGAATTTAGCAAATAGTGCTACCACACTGAAATAAATTCTGTAACTCATATTCAGACTTTGCCTCTTAGCCACACACCACCACTGGAAAGTTCATTTGACACACTAGCCTTATAAAAAAAGCTCATATAGTTGTCTTGAATATCTGAGGCTTTGTGAAAAACAAACAAACCAACCAACCAACCAACCAACCAAATAATAATGCAGTAGTGCAAAAGCACTAAAAAAAAAGAAGCCAAGCCAGAACCTCAAGTGAATCTAATTGGCCCCGATGGAGTGGTTTAGAAGAGATTGATCAAGCTATGTCAAAGTCTTAGAATATTTTTGCAGAATTTATGTTGACCCTTGGTCATACCTGATCACAATGATCATTATCACAGAATATCAAGTGACCAACCACTCCATTTTTTCTTCAGTGATTGTTCTCTATTGTTAATGGCATTGATACTTCAGCACCAGATTTGTAACTATTTGTGGAAAATTTCCTGGATGATCTCCTTTCTGAGTTCTTGTACTGCCTTATCCTGGGGAATATCTTCATTTCCAAGTGGTACTTCTGTTACTGCAACCCTTCCTATTCTTACTTCAACCTCTATGAGACTACAGGTCGTATCCCACTGCTTTCTGTACTATAATACTTCATTTCTTTCTCTGTACTGCAAAATTGCCACAGAGTACATCCGTCTTCAGAAGACAGCTGGAAAAGCTTATTCACAACCATTGGTATTCTCTTGAGAATTCAGTGATCAGCTTGCAGTGGTAAGTATATTCTCATGGTGATCTACAATCTGGTAAAATACACCCTGCCACTGGAAAGCTTTCTTTTGTGCCCCAGGCACACCAGAAATCTCCTTTGTTTTGTGCCGCTTGCTCAAGTGGAAATGCTCAGTCAATGCGAAGGAGCCTACAGTTACCAAAGAAAAAGCAACTCCTTAAATGGTGACACCATCTGTTTTATTGTAAAGAACATTCACATTCTAGTTCTCCCACGTTACCTTATGAGCACAGTCATTTAAAAGATTTTTTTTAAAAGGTTTCACTTGTCTTTAGCTACAGCATCTAGTCCTTTTGTATATTAAGACATTTACACATTTGCTACTTATTTTACTAATACCAGATAAAAGATTTGCTGTTCATGTATTTGTACAGAGTTTGTCATTTTATATTATGACATAACATGACATATTACCTCTGTGGTACATTTTGATAATGTCAAATAAAAGTGCAGAAGACTGGAATTTGTAGTTAGACTTTTTTTTTCTCTCTCTCAACCTAAAGGCATGGAACCGTTCAAACATGCAATTTATTTGTGAGAAAAGATATTAAATAGGGTTTAGCTGACATCTACAAGCAATAAGATAAAACTACAAAAGGTAGATTTCTTCAATGTGCAGCACAGGGTTTACCTGCTGATTACAGTGTTTGCATGATGATATTGTATGTCTTGTCATCTTGATCATCAAGAGCTAAGCTGAAACCAATCAGAAAAAAAAAATAGTTTTATGAAAGTAATTATTCTCTGAAAGCTGTCTTCTGAGCAGAATATATTTTAGATTAATATATCTGTAAAGAGAATACACTATCTTTGTATTAAACCAAAACATGCATAATAGTACAAAGACGACTCTTTAGCAAAACCTAATTGAGGGTGAACTTGTCATATTAAAGCATGTTCATGGCAATAAGGTTATGTACAAAACCTTTCTGTGGTTAATCTAAAAGTTTAAGCTAAAGAAATACCATATAATTGCTTATTATCATGAGCTTCTTACAAAATCATGAGGGAGAATATAATTTGCACAAACATATGCTCCTTCTTAGATTACTAAATATTTCTTAGGGGAAAATGGTTAGAACATTAATGAATAATAACAACAGATAATTTCATTACATTTAACACAGACATAACCATTTGTTTCTGTATCAGAAATGTTAATTGCCACAATATATGAGAAGCAGTGGTTTAGAAATGTTTTTTGCCTCACGTGCTTTACCAATTACTTAAGCTAGCAAAAATGTATTGTGAATCATCAGATTGATTTCTCTCTTTTAAAGATTTTTTTTTAAAAAATCTCACATGTACACAGGGAAAAGAAACGAGTCATAAAGCTAAAATCATTGAATGTCACGTAGTCTTCCTTTTAAAATAAATTAACAAAATGTATGACATGAAGTTTAAAACTTTGCATAATTAAATATAATGTAAATATCCACAGGCATAAAGAGACAGAAAGTAACATTCCTTGAAGTTACAAGAATAGGAAACATCAGGGTAACATTTATGTTACAAGGAAAAATGCCTTAGACTACCTGACTGTATTTTCTACTTTTTTTTCCAGTTAGTAGCACTGAAAAAATAAATGAATTTGAAAGCAATCTCTTGAAGCAAATTGTATCAGGCTTCATTGTTAACACTCATTTCTGTACCATATTTTTAGTAAATGTTAACCTATAAACAATTGATAAATGGGATCAGATGTGTGGTTTTTGTTTAGTTGGGTTGTGATTTTATTTTGTTTTTTCATTAGGCAAATGTCTACCTAGTAGGACAAAGTAGCAATACCGAAAAGACATTCTATATCAACATTCAATCCTTTTTTAATCTATTACTTAGCAATAGGAGGTCCTACATGCTATTTAAAAGATGAATTCCTTTTCATACTTTTAAAAGACAATGTCAACACAAATATATTTCCAATCAGTTAGAGACTGGGTTAACACAGTCTAGTTTTGATATTTCTTCTAAGACATTTTGTATTCACCAGAGTAAGAACAGAGCAGAACTGCACAGGAATTAGTAAGATTTGCAAGAAAAGTAGTCCTTCACTTTCTTAGAAGTTTATATACTTTGGCAGGTTGCCTTACAAACTTCTGGTTAAAATTCTACCTTGGGATGTGAAACAGATGAAAGACCTCACTGTACCTAAATCTAGGTGCCTTCCATTGGCCTCTCTGCACCAATGGGAGGCACCTAGATTTGGTTTTGATGGCAAAAATTTCTCAGGCAGTTCTTTTTGTTATTATTATTATTGCTATTTATTATTATTGGAGGGGGATGTTGATCTTGAAGAAACTTGGTTCCACTCTTTATCTCCAGTTTTGAGATGAAATGCACATTAAAATACTCCTGAAAATATTCACAATTCAGATGCCTTGGTATTAAAACGGGTACACCAGTGACAGATAAAAAGTAATTTTGTGTTATAAATTCTGTGGAAAGTCTGTTGGAGCTCCTGGCAATAAATGGCCCCGTATGAGCATGATTGCCAAAATGCTGACCCTATTTTTTTAAATCTTTCTAGTTGCCAAATCCTGTTTCTTTACTATCTGTCCTGGCTCTGTTTCCTCCCGGCTTCCCCTCCCTTGCAGAGCATGAGACTCACAAAGTCCTTGGTCAGACTAAATATTCTGACCAGCAACTAAAAACATCGGTTTTATCAGTGCTGCTCCCAGGCCAAAAGTCGAAACTTAGCACTGCACCACATACTAAGAAGGAGGAAAAATGACTGCTACTGCTGAACTCAGGACAGTCGCTTGCTTAGGTTAGGCTTTATCCTTGCAGTTTAATCTGAAATTTGCAACTATGTAATCATTTACACCCATATATATTAATATTATAGTCAGTTGATGTCACTAAATTTAATGAACAGCATTTATTCTTTGAAGCAGAATCAAGTTGAACACCAGGATAAAAATATTTGCAGAATAAGAATTAAAATGTCAGTGGAGTTAAAAGTATCTGATGAAAACCAAGGCTTTCACAATTTGTGGCTAAGAAATACATTAAAGACAGTAAAATATTTCTAACTTCTAAAATGGACTGTATGGAAACCATAAAGTGATTAGTAAGGGCAAATATGTAAAACTTTGTTCAATTTTCTTTGGTGGTCTTTTGAATGAGATGATATGAATATTACTCTTATAAATGTGTTAGGGCTATCTTTCAAGTTTATATTTCATAAATTATAGAGAGATCTAAGTCTACTAAGACTGAATTAATAATAGTTTCTTGAAAGTTCAGGTGATTCACTGTTTCCTTCTTAATCCTGCAGTCCTTAGATTGAAATAAATACAAATTCTTGGAAGCTCACATTTCTAGTAATCACAAGAACATCACAGGCTTAGTTAAAAATCTTTGGCTTGTAACAGAATTTACAGGACACAAAATTGTTTCTAGTTTTAGATCCACCTACAGAAAATGAAGTGATACAGAATATTGAGCTAACTAAAGTGTATTCATTTGCTTTCTAACCCAGACCTTTAACCTGAGTTCAAGATCATAACACTAGAACCAGTATTTTTTATTGTTTCATTGCCCTGTATTCAGGAAGATATTGTATTTGAGTGCTTTCAAATCCTTCCAAAACTATTTGCTATTTACTATTTACCCCTAATTCATAACCCATGATACCAGGAACTTCCCAAAACTTTTTTTTTCTACTTTTATCCACAGCTGCCTTTAGCTGAAGTTAAATTATTGACTGCTAATTTAAATTTTCATTAAATGTTTAGAATAGCACTTGTTGTAAAGTTGTGAATTGTTCTGGTATCTATTTCTAAAGTATATTGATTATTCATGACTTCATGCATGACTTCAGATAAATAATTTTTATGAACTCTGCAATTTGGCTGGTTTTCTATTTATGGGATGAGATGGACTATTTCATTTAGTTAATGTTACTCTGTTTTCTGGTAGGCTATTTGAAACATTTTACAGAGCATAATTCCAAAGAATAAATTATCTTGTCAGTACGCAAAACCCCCTATTTGCATATGAATATGGAGTTCATGTAGAGACTAGCCATTCTTCTCAAATTTATGCAAGGCAAAATCCGTGAAATTTTCAATCGGATAGCAAGGAATGTAGTTAAACAGCCCTAGACCAGAATTTAAGAGAATAACTGCAGGTATTGGTTTTTGCTTATTAAACCATCTCTACTTTTGATCTTGTTTGCAGTATGGGAAATAATCATTATCTCACTAACATTATATCTCACACAACGTTAATGATGCTAGTGAAACTAGTCTGACATGTTTTCAGCTAACCTGTACCTGTAGGACCACTTAACTTCTTCCTGAGATCCATTAGTCTTGACAAGGGAATGATGGAAGAAATGGTGCCCAGAGTACAGTTTGTCAGTTTTGTCTGGAAAATTACATTTTTATCACTCCAATTCCTAAAACAAAAAGCCATGCAGGACTAAGTACAACAGCATGAAAGCTGTTTGCACTGTCTGTAGGCACCAGCACAGATCCCTGAATCAGGATCCTAGGCTCCATCTGTGGGTAGGGGAGGCCAGATCAGAGTTCCTGCTCCAGAGGTGCGAGAGTGAGAGTCGAGCAGTCAGCATGAAGAAGCTCACAGACAGGATGAATACGGTTTATATAACCTCATCCATATGCAAACAGTCCAGTGAGTTGCCAGAGCAGTGCCAGCATGCCACCCACTCAAGTAACGTCTTCATTATTCATTGAAAGGTGCTGCAGTTTTCTTTTGGTGTTTGCACAGACTCTGTTAGTAGAGGATAAATATTACAGAAGGTGGCTATAGAGTTTTTATGTAATAAAGCAAATTTCTATTGAGAACCTGCCTTTTTGTCAGGGAGCAGAGAGGGACAGTTGTTCCCTAACAGCAGTGAGCTCACCCATGGCATGCCAGGAGGTTATGAGATACTGGTAACATGCTCCACTGACTACCCCAGGCAGGTCCCTAAGAGATGACTCAGGTCCATGGTCCATCAAGGGAGCCTAGTGAGGAGTAAAAGGAGATGAGCTCAGAGATAATAACAGAGGAAATCTGTAAAATGGGTTCATAGTCTATGCAGGAGGCAGGGCTGAAGATAGGACTGCAAAAAAGCCAGTATAGATGTCTGAGGGGACCCCTCAGACCCCTGTCTGTGAGCTCCAGGAGACAAACTACCTATGCTGTAGGTCCAGAATCCATCCAGTAGTTAGGACCAGAGGCAGGCCCAGAGACTGGCACTGTTGCAGCATTATTGGGGCAGGGACTGACAGTCCCAGGCTGATCTCAAATGAGGTCCTGGGCCATAGGCAGGGCAAAGGAGGCTGGGGAGATGCTAGGCGTGGACAGCAAGGCCCACTGGTGCCCTTAGAACCCTGACACCTCTGGTTTTATTTATTATTATAATCTTGTCATCATATCAGTGAAATGTGTCTGATTCGTATATTATTATTTTCTGAGATTTTGAATGTTCTAGGAAAGAAATAGGGGAGGGGTATTTCAGCATTATTTTTTATTAAAGAGCTTCAGGTTACCTTTGCTCCCATTTAAACATACTTTCTTCAGTACATATTTAGAATACCATCTTTACAATTAGCTGCTGGTTAACATTGAGGAGCCAATCAATATAGCAGATATTGTCCTGTATCTAAATTTTAATAATGTTAAAGTTAGGATTACCTCAAATACCTAAATCCAACCTAGTCTCTACTCTAGGCAAGTCTCAGAGGGTGAGTTAATCTCAGAGAAATAATTTAATTTTAATTATTTTCTTTTTTAACCTGCTTTAAGAGACTTGAAAGAGGAAGTGGGAGAAAAGAATAAGTATAAGGGAAAAGGCAGATGTGAAACAAAACAACACCTTTGTAGCTCCAGGTGAAGGATGACAAATGATCATAACTTACAAAAAGAATAAGTAGAAGTGAGATATTAAGGAGTGTAGAAAAAGAATTATAAAATGAAGATACAAAGAACAGGAAGGAGAGCAAGGAATTCACCTGATCAGCTGTTCAAAGGAGGAGATCACTCTAAAATCTGGTGCATCAGGGACAAGGTAGCCTTTGAACCCAACTAGGCAAAAGAAAACAGAAGACAAAGTCTTCTTGAATTGATTCAGATTGAATCTGGTTTGTAAAATGACCCCAGGAGAAATCCTTAACCTTCCATCATGTATACTTTCAAAATTCATGACTTCAAAGTTATGATAGTTTACAGTTGTGTCAGTACAGACATCTTGTTTCCACAGCTCTCCACAGAACCTTGCAGCAGTTACCAAATCTATGAAATTACTGATGCCATTTATTTAATGGCTGTATTTAACTTCTTGAGCTATCTCTGTCCCGTGAGTGTCCTTTCAAACCTTTTGTGAACAGTTTCTTCAGATATTTTTCTGTTACCCACTCCTGCTTGTTTACTAGTCCAGTGTTGCTTAAGGTTTGCTCAAATTTGAAATTACGTGTATTTGTTTTTATGGTGCTGGGAATTGCAGCATAAAAGTTTGGGCTTATATAGCATTTTGAGCAAGACCATATGGTACGCCTTTTTTATGGATATATACTTATATATTAATTTTTAACACTAGTCTGAAATCTTTACTGAGTTCAATAAAGTATTTCGATTGGTCATGGTGTCATGTAAATTTTCAAGTTTGGTGGGGTTTTTCTTCTTGCGGACGAAAAGAGTGAAAATGATTACTCATTGGTGGTGAGTGTAGTGTTACTATTATCCTGTAAAAGTTCCTGAAGCAAGCACAGAAACTGCTCTAAGAAACGAACTCCTTTTTTTACAGAAAATGTTACTAAGTTTCACTGAAGCCAGAATAAGGATGTACATGTTTACCCCTTGCATGTAAATATGATTCTTGCAAAAATGACAAGCAACTGAAAGCTCCTTGTCCTACAAAAGGAATTTGTATAAGGTAGAATAACTTCATAAAATAGTGTGATCCACCGAGATTTGCATTCATGCCACCTGCTCAGCACTGCCTCCAGCAGTAGGACCTCCTTCAGTGTTCATGAAAAGGGGAAAAAAAGCAGCTGAATTCTAATTGCATTTTAACTGTATCTTTCCTAAATGCAATACAAAGTGACAGTAACCTCTTACCCTTGTGGTGACATCTACAATACAAAGAGACATCCTCTCCATTACCCATAGAAAAAAGTTACAGAGGGAGGGTAGAAGATAAATCCAGTTCTCCCTGCAACCCTCTTTCTCCCAGCATATTTCATCAACCATGAAAGTGGCAGAAAAATCCATGGAGGTCTATGAAGCATAAAGACACTATTTCTCTTTCAGGAAGGCATTGAACTACAAATTGCTGGATACTGAGAAAATGCTAGGAAAGGATCACTGCATCTTACACTTTCTTATACTAGCCACTGAATGAAGTTGGTGAATGGCTGAAGATAGGTGAAGCTAGATTAAGCTGTGGTGTTATCCAGTGCAGCTCCTCTTGTGGTCTCACAGTGAAACATCTGTTCTTAACTAATTCTTGCAATTCAGTAGGTTGCATCTAGTATTTCTGTTCTATAGAAATCTTGGTTATTACAATTCCATATAATATAGTTTGATTTTTCTGTTGTCTTTAGCCATAAATTATCTCCCAAATTAATTCATTTTAAATGCAAAATCAGAATCTCGAAAGACTAATTTTAGCTCAAGAAATCTTGCTGCATGGTGATATATGTTACCATACACCATATATATTGCTCAGCATCATAGTAGTGGCAGTCTTGAACAGAACAAGGTGTCCTGAGACTTAGTCTGGTGGCTGTGCTCTAGAAAACAGATCTTTGATTTTTCTAGTAAGAACTGTCCCTTATTCACTGAGCAGGATGGGTTCTGAAGGAGACTAAATCAAAGTTGCCAAAGCAATTGACTATATATGAAAAATACCCTAACTTTGAAGTGTCTATAAGAGATATGTATTTCATGATGGAGTGAAGCACTTTGAGCTGTTCCTGGGTAAATAATACATCAACAATCAGAAACACAAACTTGTAAAAAGTCCAGTGGGGTTCATAAAGTGCAGTTCACTCTCGACAAATCTTCTGTCCAGTAAAATGAATTGTCTTCACAGCCTTTGTATTTATAGTTATTATAGATACAGTCTTGTACTTGCATAGTGGTAATGTAGAGTGTCATAGTTTAAGCCCAACTGGTAACACAGAACCACACAACTTCTCACTCACTCCCTGCTTCCTCCCTTCAGGCAGGATGGGGAGGAAAATCAAAAGAATGTAAACTCTATGGATTGAAATAAGAACATTCCAATAACTGAAGTATAATATAAACCTACTACTACTAATAGTAATAGTAATAATGATAAGGGAAGTAACAAGGGGAGAGAATATAAAACTAAAAAAGGAAGGGGAAAGAAAAGCACAATAAGCCCAAGTGATGCACAATACAATTGCTCGCCACCATTGCCAACCAATACCCAGCCCGACCCAAGTGATCTGGGCCTTCCAGGTGCCTCCCCCAAGTTTATATATTGGGCATGACGTGCTGTGGTATGGAATAGCCCTTTGGCTAGTTTGGGTCAAGTCCCCTGTCTCTGCTTCCTCCCAGCTTCTTGCACCCTCCTCA